>JAUZST010001258.1:0-44642 GCA_034779995.1 Parotocinclus haroldoi | reverse complement strand
TATATATAGCTGCTCGAAACATTTCTCAGCCATTGTGTTCCATATTGGCATAATAGCATCAGGTTTGTCAACTGCACATTCATGATGCACCTTTCCTGTTCCACCACATCCCAAATGTTCTCTGTTGAATTGATATCTGGTGATTGCAGAACCCCTTTGAGTACAGTGAACTTGTTGTTGTGTTCGAGAAATCAGTTTGAGATTATTTGAGCCTTGTGTGTATGTCAGAAGATGATTATACATTATATATATGTAAGTTGTGGTGTTTAAAGAGACTCATGAGACCAGGCTACATTTTTTCCAGTCTACTGTTGTCTGATTTTAGTGAGCCTGTGCAAACTGGAGCCTTAGTTGCCTATTTTTAGCTGACAGGAGTGGTACCCGATGTGGTCTGCTGCTGTGGCCTGTATGCTACAAGCTTAGGAAGATGCTCTTTTTCATACTATCTTTGTAATAAGTGGTTATTTATGTTACCTTTCTATCAGCTAGAACCACAATGACCATTCCTCACTGACATCTGCTATGAACAAGGTGTATCTGCCCAGAAAACTGTTGCTTCCTGGGTATTTTCTCTTTTTACTGTCTGCTGTAATGTTTAGAAAGGTTTGTGCAGGAAAATCCCATTATGTCAGCAGTTTCTGAAACACTCAGAGCGGAACTTCTTGCTTCAACAACCATGCGACATTTGAAGCCACCTAAATCCCATTTCTTTCCCATTCTGTTACTGAGTTTGAGCTGCAGTGGATAGTCTTCACCTTGTCTACATACCTAAACGCATTGAGTTGCTGCCTTGTGAGTGGCTGATTACATTTTTGTGTCAACAGGTAGTTAAACGGGTGTACCTAAAGAATTATGGTCCCCACACAATTTTGAATGGCAACATTGTTTTTCGGCCCTCACTTTGAAGCAGTGTCTCTCTTCCATGCCCTCCCTGTGCCTACATGAGTCTACCTTGGGTACTCTGGTTTCCTCCCACATTCAAAAGACATGAATTAGGTCCACAAGGCTACTAACACAAAAGAAGTCACACTAGAAAGTAGTGTCCCATTGACCAATCCAGGTTGTGAAACCAGTGAGTGAGTGAGCGAGCTTATACCAGATGAAATAAGTCTGGATACATATGATGGAAGGGATAACAGTACCATGTTACAGTATATTGTGGCATCAGCAGCATCCACAAATTGTTTTTGATGTTGAGTTTCCAGTGGCTCCTAGCATACATTTTTCCTTGATTATTGAGGTTTACAATAATATTTAAAATGGTGGAGTATTTTATAATTGTACAGGTACACGTGTTTCCTACACATGGTTTTATGTTTTGTCATTACTAAAGTTTATGGTATTTGAATCATAAATTCAGGGTAGCCCCCTCTGTTCGTCGCCATGCCTTGCATTACTCATAGTTCTTTTCAGACCAAGTCAACACAAACAGACGAATGTCTTATATAGACTGCATCACGAACCGTATTATTGGTTACAATACACATCGCTTGTTATCATTAACGCTACAATGCTATATCCTTTTTGTATCATGATTTATAAATGTTGCTATCTATCTATCTATCTATCTATCTATCTATCTATCTATCTATCTAGATTAACCTATTCAATCAATAAAGTACTCAGTATTTATTTAAATTTACCCAGATGTTATTTGACTTTCTATGTTTTCCTTGCATTCTCTGTTTTATTTATAAAATAAATATATGATATGCTCAGAGTTGGCCAACGTTTATTTATATAAATCGATCAAGGTAAAAACATGACTATAACTGCGATGGACTGACTCCCTGCTCAAGGTACAAGCAAACTGAATTGTGATTTTAATATGTTGTTATCAACAGCGTTTTATGCCGCAAGATTTGTTTCAATCTGGTTTTGTTGTGAACTTTAGCGTGGACTGGGGACTTTTCGTTTGAAATTGTTGTCGCTGCGCTGGAGGAAGCGTTACAGTTCAGGTCTGGAAATGAAAGCGTACCAGGTGTGAGTCTATGAACGTGAAGTCGTTCGCACGTGCGACAACCCTGTTTTCACAGCTTTATTATCCGAACGCATTCAGAGCTATGTGTAAAGAGATGAAGACCACAGTACTGAAATTATCATCCAGCACTGCCAACAACGGACCTCTGGTACAAGCTGCAGAGAAACACGGTCAGATCAACGACATGATGCAATTATGTGTTCATATAACTTCCACTGCTACTGTCTAAGGGAAAGATCTGCAGGACTTTGCTTATATGGGCACTGTTTTAATTTGCTTACTATGTATGATCCCTTAATTTACTTCTCCTTATACGGACTAACATAATTTATAAAGCTGTTTATTCACACTTTATCATATGTTGGTTGCCCCAAACGCCCTAACATAATTATATTATATATTATATAATTATAATAATAATAAATAGTATTTATTCATTATTAAATAATTATTACATTAATTATAACTATGATCTGTTGTATCCGTTTTATTTAAATACAACATAAGGTAGGCTAACCAAGGAATGCCAAAATTGGTATATATAATATGCAATTTTACCTTGATTATACATATATGTTTACTATGAGTATCTTTCAAATAAACATTTCCATATTTTAACTGTTATAATGTAAATGTTATTATATTTTTGTAATTGAGTTTGGTATGAGTATCAGTATGCATGGGCCTATCCATTTTTGTATAGTTCTGATCAAATTCCAGTGCTGTCGATTCTGATACAAGAAAGATTTTTAAAAAGGTGTTTAATATTCTGATTATGATTGTTGGTGTTGTGTTTAAAATGCTGTCTTGCTTTTTTGAGTTTCCAAACTAAAAAATATCCACACAAATGACCTTTAGTTAAACGGACAGCCAATGGAATGCTCACAAAAATATTTAAAAATATATACTGAAGTATCCGATAATGAAATATCCCCTACTTTTCCCTGTCCTTTTGATAAAGGATGTGTAACATCATTATTGGACCCAATAAGAATATTGGATTGTTCTGGATCCATTTCTATTAAAAACATATTAAGAAGTAGGACAATGGATTGTAGTCTCCATGTGTCAGTGGGACAATATGGGATTATTTAGTTAATGTAAACACATTCATTGATGTGGCCAGTAAACGGTCCACAACGTAATCCGACAGGGAATTTATGTTGGACATTAAGAAAAGGCTGCTCTTTGGCAAAGCTGATCTACCAAGAGTTCTTTGAGCCAATCAGTTCAATGAAATTATTCATAAAAGCTTGAGGTGGAGCAACTAAGTGCTACTCTAGATTTCTTTAACATTGAATGATTCCATATTTTTCCAGGGCAGCATGGTGGTACATGCGATGTCACCTCACAGCTCTGAGCTCCCTGGTATGAACCTGAGCCCTGTCTCTGCCTGTGTGGCATTTGTATGTCCTCCCTGTGTTTGTGTGGGTTTCGTCTGGATGCTCCAGTTTCCTTTCACATTCCTAATTATTTTGATGGGGTCACTTTAAATTGGCCCATGACTAGTGTGACAATATAACCTTATGTCTGGCATGAATACAACTATATAAAAAATAGAACATATCTTACCTCAACTTGATCTAGAGAAACCGTTCTTCTTCTTTCCTCGCGGTTCAAGTCCCGCTTGGTGCGGGGTCCGCTCATACCCACAAAGACGCAACGAGGCACTACTTTGACACACACACACACACACACACACACACAAACACAAACACACAAGTCAGTGCCAATTTAGAGACACCAATAAACCTAACACACCTGTCTTTGAATTGTGGGAGGAAACCGGAGTACCCAGAGTAAGCCCACGCAGACACTGGGAGGACATGCAGACTCCATACAGAAAGGACTCGGGCCACTCCACCTAGGGATTGAACCCGGGACCTTCTTGCTGTGAGGTAAAAACCACTGTGCTCCCCTAGAGAAACCATCTATTAATTAAGGTCACTGTGCTTGAGGTATACTTCACAAAGCCAGAAGGTTCAGCTATTAATCAATGCACAGCACTTCCACTTTGTGAACCCCACACAGGATTTGAACCCAGGCTCTCAGGATCTGCCGTTCCCAGCGGCTTACACTGGTGTGGTGAAAGTAGGTGATGATTTTTAATATAACGGAACCACCTAGGATTTTCCAACAGGAAGCAATGGACAATGACTTCTGTTATCTGAACCATTTTTCAGAACAAGTGCAGTCAGATAACGAGTTTTGACTGTATTATTGTAGGACGTGACATAGTGAAAGTGCTAGTGGCACACTGGTTCCATAATCTGCCCATGTTATTAATCTGTTTTTTTTTTCATTTTATTTCATGAATTGCAGATGGAGACCATGTACTTCACTCTACCGTAAAGGCTTTACGAGAAGGCCAGGTTGTGGCTGTTCCCACGGACACTCTTTATGGCCTGGCCTGCATGGCTCAGAACTCTGAAGCCGTTAAGCGGGTGTATGATATTAAAGGCAGAAATGGAAATAAGCCATTAGCCATTTGTGTGGGAGAAGTACAAGACATATACAAGTGAGTCATTGCTATATTATAAGACTTGTCAGAATACAGTATTATTTATTTCCATGTAAATTCCAAATTTAGTTTAATTTGCTAAACTAGTAGCCATAAGCAGTAAACTGGAGTACAATGAGGACAATTTAAACTTGTGTGTCTGAAATTGCACCCATAATCTAATATAATACAAAGGACACCCTTTTTTCCCCTGCATCTTGACATCTTGAAAGCCACCATACTGGATTAAGAGCAAGTTTTTCCAATGGGAAAGTGGTCATATAGAATCCACATCCACAATGCGAAGGTGGTGTTTGTTGTGGATTTTATCATATCAATTTATTTGAGATTATCTCAGAGATTAAAGGGCGGACATTCCACGGGTCTGACGGCCAATCCAATGAGCAGGGAATTCATGTTTTGACGTTTGAAAATAGAAGGGCAAACTTTCATCTTCTCTCAAACTTTTCATCTGTTAGAATTGATGCGAACACTGTTTAGAGACACGGCAGCTGCGTTCTCCAGTCATTAGAATTACCTCAATCCTCTTTGCTTTCATCAGTTAACTTTTGAACCACAAGAAACATTGGAAATCTGATTCCGGCAATTGATTTATGAGACAATTCTGTTTTTTTTTTTCCTGATATTCTATATGGCCTTCTCATTGCTATGAGACTGGACCACCTTTCCAAAAACTTGCCCTTTCAAGATGGTGGACATTTTCCAGAGACGAATTAAAAGATAGGCCTCCTCACCCTTTCCTTCCTGGGGTGTTCAGATATAGAATTTTCTCATTTGTTTCTGAAATAAGAGTGCAATGTGGCTTTTGGCTCACTCTGTAAGTCTGCATAATAAAATAATATAATGTGTCTATGCTTGCACCCTAGTTGTTTTTCTTTTTAATTATTATAATACTAAGAAGAATAATGTGTTTACTTTATATAGCGCCTTTCTCAAACCCAAGGACGCTTTACAGCAAGTATTACACAACATAATTTACACAACAAGATACACACAGATCAAGACAAGCAGACACAACAAACATTAAATAGAAGAGGTAAATAGGAACGTTTTTACAAAACGTTTAAATTTTTCAGTTGTTGATACGGACCTAATGGACAAAGGAAGAGAATTTTATTCAAATTGTATGGTGATTTGCTTAAGATCTGGTGCATTATTGTAACCTGCTGGACTTGATTACTTGCATCATGGTTGGAAGATCACTCCATTTGAGTTTGTTTATTCAGCATTTTAATTTTTGTTCCGTTTTCCGTGATTCGAGTGAAGAGTGATGCAAATTTCAACGTCCCACTGTAGTAGTCATACTTCAGTGAAAAATAATAAATGTTTATTATTACTGAACAGCCAATTATTTACTAAATCTTAATTATTTACTAAATTAAAATAATGGCATTTTATTAATTATGCATTAATAAGGGTTATGAGATTTAACAGTAGATCTTAAGTTGGAATATCAGTGTGCATGAAAATTGCATGAGGAACGTAATATACTCATCGGTCACTTCATTACGTAACCCTAGCTGGAAACATTTTTCTCCATGCTGATATGATTGAATGATGAATGCCGCGGTTGCTGCACATTTGTCAGTTACAAATCTATGATACAAATCTTCTCTCGGTTCCTGGGAGCTGTCCTGAACAGGATGCTGGGGTAGGGGTAGGTAGGGGTCCCTACATGTGGCTTCTGCCCAAGCTGCAAGGCACCAGCAGGAGTGAAATCAAGGACCCTGCAGGAGTGGGCTTATTGAACAGCTCTGCCAGCCATGCACTTGCTATCCACTATTTATTATTATTAATTTGCTAACGAGTGATTGTTGAAGAGTAACTGTATATTTTGGTTCATTCATTACAGTGCAATTAAGCCTAACATATGTATGGCAAATATGGCTTTGATGTAACATGCTGTAGTGATGTAACATCAACCGTAGTTGTAGAACAAATAAACAGTAGCTTTACATGCCTTGCCAGTTATGTAGGGGTGAGATTTTGTGTAACAGGTTTGTTTGTTATCCAAGTGCTGTTGTCATCATTGTCAAGCCTTGCACACCCAACGTTTTGTTCACTGAAGACATAAAAACACTGACCTGTATGATTCTGATTGTGTTTTTTTTTTTTTTTTTTTTTGTAGGTATTGCAAAGTGGTTGTAAAAAAAGAACTTCTTGAAGATCTCCTTCCTGGACCAGTCACACTTGTACTGGAACGGTCTGAAACACTTAATGCAGATCTCAATCCATTTACTAATGTGAGTGTTTTTAATTTTGCACATGCTGGATTTGGAATATACAGCTCACAAAAATTAGAGGGGTTTTCAAAATGAAATTTCCCGTAATAAAATATCCCCTTATGATCAGTGTAGTTGCCCAGGCTCCCAAGTGGTGCAACACCAAAGCACTTCTTCTATCATCCAGAAAAATATATTGCTGACAAAAATTAGGAACATTTGCCCTGCTGTCTATGGAGGAATGGGTGGCATTTCTGGGTGGAAGTGTTAGTATCCACCACCAAAGTTGTTGCTCTCTGGAATGATGTGGCTTAAGGAGCAGTTTTTTAATTTTTTAACGTGGTTTTAATGAATGTTTCCCCTTATTTACCGAGACTGGTAGCTTTTGTGTGATACTCTGTGTTATAGTAGTTATGAATAAGGTTAAATATGGGTAAAACGAGTGGTTTAGTCGATGCAGTATGCTCTAAACCCGGAATTCTCAACACCCATTTCTGCCACAGTGCCACCTGTTTGTATCCAGAAAGCACAGGTTACAGGAACGTTTTTATATTTTAAACACCAGATGGCGCAGTTGCATTTTGAACGCGAGAGGGAATCGTGTTGATTCATTTGATGTCAATTGTAAGGGACCGGAGAATATTATTGTTAAAACTGTTATACAGTAAAGAATTGTCTTTGACATTCTGTTATTGTTCCAAATTATAAAATAAGATTTTTTTGATGTATTTCACACGATGACACTCCAACAGAGTATTTTTGTTTACAGTTTAAACCTTATGCGTTCACTGTCCATTTGATCCATTCCACTTCTGTACAGAAGCACAGTTCTATAATTACAGACTGTGATTCTCTACATACTCTTTATCTCATTTTTACTCTGGTCCTCCACAGGAACCACTACACAACAGGTGGGAGATCATTTTCAGCACTGCAGTGACACTGATGTGGTGTATTATTGTGTTGCAGTGTGTCGTTTGCGACTACGATTAGATCAGACAGCCTGTGTTGCTGGAGTTTGTTTTAACATGTTTTCCCCTCAATGTTTACTCTATTAGACACATCTACCCACCCTGTAGAGACAGTAAGAGACAGTAGCTCATCTGATATTGTGCAAATTGTCTTAGACGTCTAATCCTTCATCGGTGCTCACAGGATGCTACCTACAGGATGCTGGTGGCTGGGCATTTTTGGTTGGCATACTATTTTAAGTCCAGGAATGACACTGAGGTGTTAACAAAATCCAGCAGCACTGCTGTGTCTGATCTACTCGAACCAGCACAACACACACAAACATACAGTGTCTCTGTGTCTTCCAAAAAGTGCTAAAACTGTGCTGATACATTGGGAGCGCTGACTATCATTATTACGATTGGAGACCAGTAAAGGGGGGCTGACAAAGTAAAGAAAAAGTGTAGAGAAAATGTACAGTCTGTAACTGTAGAACCACAAGGTGTATTTTTTATATGGCAAGTGAAGTGGTTAAAATCAACAAAGTATAAAGACGTAAGTGTATAAACCCCCTGGCATGTGAAATTACATTGTTTGTGCAGGGTACAATAAAACATTTGGCAATCACGTGATAACGCATTTCCTTAATCTTGTGTGGTCTTGGCTTATAGCTTGTGGGCGTCCGTATCCCAGACCACTCCTTCATGAGACGCTTGTGCCAACTGTGTGATCAGCCCCTTGCTCTAACAAGTGCTAATGTTTCTGCAAATACCAGCACTGTTGCTGTTCACGTGAGTGTGCATGCTTCAGAGGGTTGCCTTTATTGCTTACATGATTACAGCCCATGGCTATACTTTCATCGATTATACTTTCTGCAGGAGTTTGAGGAGCTATGGCCCAAACTGGCCGTTGTAGTGGATGGTGGAACAATAGCAGATCAGAGTCGACTGGGCTCAACAGTCATCGATCTTTCTGTCCCTGGTAGATACCGCATTATAAGACCTGGCTGGTGAGTATCTGCTGTGAGCATTATACTGAAATTCTCACACACTGTGCAATGGAGCTTTGTGTTACTTTGCCATAAGTGTAAATGTGTTTCCTTCAAGTACTAGCAATACGCCAATACAGCTGCCTATAGTGATAACATGCAAACAGGGCTCTGGTGGCGCAGTACATAATAAATAGAGAGAAGTTCAAATGTATGTCATGCAATATTTTTTTATTATTTCTGAAGTGTAAGCAATGAATTTTCTTGTGCAAGCTATTAAACAACATAAACAATGTCATTTAGTCTATATCTTCCAATTATACAAATGATCCATGTACCTTTTTGAGGGTTCTGCCGAGCATTCATAGAGGATTAATCCACTTTAAGACACTGAAAATGGAGATAGTAGCTATTTATTCTACGGGTGGGTATGCTGCAAGGATGGCAGTACAACAACAATGTGGCGTGATGATGAAGTAGAAATTAGAAAGAGAACAATTGAAGAACTAAATATAATAATACAAAAATTAAAGAAGAAACAGCATAGTTATCCTTCTGTCTGTATATTTTTTGCACCTGGTAACAAAGGTGTGATTGCTGTTGTGTGTTAATCTTTTATATTCTTCACACACTGTGTGTGTGTGTGTGTGTGTGTGTGTGTGTACACAAATGTATCGTATGCTTATAATTTTTCTCTCGCCTGACAGTGCCTGTTCAACCACAGTTGCTGTACTGCAGAAGTATGCTTTATTGGATCATTCTTCATGTTCATAAGTCTTTGGCTTTCTTCTGTTCTTCTGCTGCAAGCGCACAAACCAATTCCTGTCCCATCCATCTGAATTTGGAATGAATGGACTAAGAAACCAGAGGAAAGTAGTGGTAAATGACTCAGGAAATAGGGATTTATTCATCGTAGTTATCTTTGGTTTAAGGGTCATCATAGAAGGCCTGTTTTGTACCATTTGCACTGAATAGTAAATCTTTGCATCTCTTATTTAGACATTGTAGATCAATGGGCAGTCATAAATTGCTGGACAGTGGTGTTTTAACGTTTTTTTTGTCCCATGGCACAGAAATGTTAAGGACTTCAACACTTTCCACTGGAATTACTGAAGTGGAATAAGAATTGCAATATTGAGAATTTAACATATAGGAAGCAACTTTACCCCTATTTACATAGAATCAGTTGTACTGATGTACTTAAATTTTTTTACAGGTGAATTTAATTATGTTCAGATAGTTTTCTTCCTCCTACCAAGATTATATTACAGACCAAATAACAAACTTAAAAAGGGAAAGTGTTTTGCTTTTCATATCTGGAATTATTTTAATGTTTGTTATTTAATTGTTTGTTATTATTTATTGTTATTTTAAATGTATCATCCATGGATTTATATTAATTACAAACAAGTTACATATAGTGCTCATTGTGCCGTTACCAAGTTGCCTTCAAGATGAACTATTTTGTAATAGCACTATAAACATTACTGTCAAACCACTCTGTTCTTCATTTTATTATTCATATGATATATAAACAATAAATGGTATTATTGTATCATTTATAATGTCTATGAAGCATTCTGTTAAATTGCACTTAATGTGATACAGGCAGTGTATACCCAAATAAAGGTCACCAACTGCTGCATTTAACTAAGCAAATAGGTAATAGGTAGCCATAGGCTAATTACTGCACGTGTGCTTAAGTTTCAGCTGGCAACAAGTTTTTTAACCCTAACTGATGCAGTCAGTAGCAGTCTCGTTTGTTGAACAACCATATCGAAAGACACATCATGTGGTCGTGGAAAAGATGTTAATTTGATTCAGAAGGGTCCAATTATTGGCACAAGTCAAGCAGAGAAAACATCTGGAGATTTCTATACCCGATTTTCATAGTTTCAGCACTGTCCACCAAAAAGTGGAAGAACAGTGGGGAAACGTCTCTCAGTGGTTGGCAATCTTTTTGGTTGATATCGAATTGTAAAAAAACAACAACAGTAGAAGTCAGGGATATGTTTAATAGAGTAGGGAAATGAAATTCCACATGCACAGTGCGACTGGAACTCAAGGGATTGTAACAAAGAGCTGTGTAGCCTTATGAAAACCACTTGTCAGTGAAGTTACTGGCAAAATGGCCACAGCTTGCTAAGGAGTATAAATTGCACTATGGGGCAATGAAGCAAGGTCATGTGATCTGATGAGTCCATATTTACTCTGCTAGAGTGATGGGCGCATCAGGGTACAAAGAGTTTCAGCTGAAGTCATGCACCCATTATGCCTAATGCCAAATGTAGAAGCCTGTGGGTGCATTGCTATGATCTGGGGTTGCTGCAGGTAGTCAAGTCTAGGTTGAGCAACATTATGTGCCTGAAGAATAAGATCAGCTGACCAGGCTATTCATAATCCTATTCATTTTTCCCCTAAGGGCATGGGCATAATGCTCAAATTGTAAAAGAGGTTCAGGGAGGTTGAGACACATGGATGGGCCAGACCTGAACCCTACTGAGAATATTTGGAATGTGCTAAACTTTTGGGCATCGGTCCAAATCCCCCGTCATCAATATAATATCACTGGGGAGGGGATTGCATTGCAGGAGCTTGTATAAACAAAATTAAGGCGGTCCAAAAATATATTAAGAGTGTGTGACTTTTTCGGCCTGGCAGTGTATTATAACACCATATTATACTTAATAATGTTGTATAATACCTACGTAATGGAATGCTGTAGTTTACCAGGCATTGACTAAATAGCCAAGATACTGCAGTATTTCATATATAATGATTTATTTAATATCATCATTGACTATCACATCATGATTTTCTATAAGATGGGTAAAATAATTTCACTGTAATGCAGCTGCATGCAGTGTGTTGATTCACTTAGCCCCTCCTTACCCTTTGCACACTCTCTCTCTTTCTCTAGCAAACACATCAATGTAATGAAATTGGCTTGTATGAGAATGCGTTTCCTATTATATTTATGACCTGAGCAGGAACCAGACCAACATGCAAAGAAGTGAGATAAATTAGGGACTTTTTTTTTTCTTTTTCCCCATCTTTTGCTGTACATCCAAAGTAGAAACTAATCCGCAACTGTCCACGCAGATAGCAGATCCAGTGCATGTATATCACTTAAGCAGTACAAACAGCTCATCATCTTAGTATTTATAAGGGGTGAAGCACCAGCTAAATGTTGCTCAGCGTTCAGTTTGCTCATGCTGACTCTGCAAGTGTTTAACAAAACTTTCTGCACCAGAGAGCTGACATTTCAAACTGCTGTTTGCTGTTTGAAAAATACTACAAAAAGGAATGTATTTGCTAAAATATGGGTTATGTAGGAAAAGCAGGATATTTAACATATGAAAACTGCCACATAATTAACTTCGCATTGTTCCATCCTTGGTGTTCAACACATTAAACTATAGTTGTATTTTAATAACATTTATTATCACCTGCTGCTCTAATACACGTTATCGCGGCATTTGCACTTTTAATTCCATTCAGTATCTGTCAAATCCTGTCAGACCAGTAAGGCAAGAAAAGTCAGATCAGATCAAAAGATTTGTACGTCCCTTTAAACTCATTCATTTGTATGGCTGCTCAAATCTGACCAGAAAGATGCTACACATTTAATGCCAGAAAGACTGTGAAACCAGTAATTCTTAATTTGCTATATCTATGTGAATTATCTGAACAAAGACTTGGAAACAAATGAATCTGGCACCAAAAAATGGCTGATTTTAAAGATTTTTTTTCTCTTATGTGGTGGAATCAAACCAGATCAATAAAAAATTTGAATGAAATAGTTGCTGTTGTACCCATTTATTTGAAATCTATGTAACAAATGTTTTACTAAACATTCCTTTGAATGTTGATTCTTGTTAAAATTCACTGAATAGTATATGCATTTTTGTTTACTGCACAGTTATAAAGCGCTAAACAAATAGTACATGCAGTCCATTGTATTGAATACATTTTTTCTGAATTTTATAAAAGAAAACCGTTGATATATATAATGCATCTCCAAATCAGAAAGAGCTGGGACACTGTGGGAAAGGTAAAGGAACGCTGCAGTGTGTCTTATATACTGCTCACAAAAATTTGGGAATACTTCATTTTCCCATGAATTAATTCATTTTTTTGCGAGCAGTATATTTGCATATAGGATGGACCTGAGATATTTAATTTAATGTCTGGTCAACTTTGTTTCATTGCATCCAATGATATATATTCTAAACGTTTCCTGCGTTTGCGTCCTGCAACATAATCCAAAAAACTTGGGACTTGCAGGAATGGATGTTTATTATAAAATATATTGGGTTTATTCTATCTCCAATAAAATAAAAGTAAATGTAAGTTTAAAAATAAGTCCCAACTTATTCTCATCTGGAGTTGTACATTGAAATCAATAATTATTTCAGCATCGCTCATTAATGCCACTTTGTGTTTGAGATCCAGCTCTTCGTGCTGTAACGTGGATGCATGACTTTTTCAATTTGTAGCACACACGTGTTTATTTAAAACACAGTTAAAATTTGACAATGCATCCATCTTACCATCTGTTGTTGTCTCTTCTCAAGGTGGGTTCTATACACATTGTGCTGTATGTTCATTCTGCACGTCCAATTTACTTGGTGTTTAAATGCATTGATCCTGTAACCTAATTGTTCACAATTAAATGAGCCTAAAAGCACCACAGCAAATACCCTACGTCTGAGATAATGCCAAGCCCAGCTTCATGCATCATGTGAGCCACTGTGCCTTCTCTTTATGGAATTGCTCGACCCATGTTTTGGTCAGTTCCAGATACAGATCAGGGTCATGCGGCTGGTAGTCCAAGTACACCCGTCTGATGGTCTTTTTAGGTACAGCCCTTTCAATCTGCGTTCCCTCATGCCACTCATTGAACGAGGTGATGGTGACGATCTCAGGCCGCACGTTCAGTGCCGCCTGTAGCCCGGTTTCATAGTACCGGCCATTTACTCTGTTGCGAGTGTTGTGGTTGTTCCAGGGCCGGATGCTGGTGTCAATGTAGCCAGGACCTACACTCGGCACAAACAGCATATTGTTAGTGTCGCAAAAGACCTTGAGGCCCTTCCAGTTCTGATGTGAGGACCCATAGGAGAAGCCATTAGAAGCAAAATATGTATACATTCCGTCAAATCCTCCAGAAAGGATATCATTCTTGTGCCTCTCATCCACAATGAGCGCAATGAAGGCACCATCATATGGGGTTCCGCGAATACTGTGTGAGCCTGTACGGGTTAGCAACTCTGCCCATGCCTCGGGTGGAGTCAGGTAAGAGTCGTAGATGTAGAAAAGCGGCAGCGCTTTCCCACCAGTGGTGGCAAAGCGGTAAAAAGCCCCATGATCACCATATCTACATGCATAAAAAAAACCATTAACACTGGGCAGCTTTTTTGATGTATACCTAAAGTACACGGAACTTATAGTTTTTACAATTTACTTTAACTTTTGATAATGAATTTCAAGCTGTTTTTAGTGCTACCTGGGAGTTTTTTAGAGTGACCTGGGTCCATATTGTTGTGACTGTACGGTACGGCATTTTTAAATTAGCATTTTCCATACAGTCCCAACTTTTTTCTGATTTGGGGTTGTAGCATACATAACATTTTTGCACAATACAGGTACACACTGTTTAACGGCCATCCAATAAACGACAGAGGGCTTAACAATTATAACTAATTATAATAGGAAATATTAGTTTTGAATATTTATTTTAACTTCCATAAATATTATCTGTCACATGTTGATGTTTTGTTTAAAACACTTCATTTACATGAATAAAGATTTACTTAGAACGATATGCACAGACACCTTTGGGTTTATATTTGGATTTTCTTTGTCAAATGATTGTACTCTTCTTAAAGGTTTAAAGTGTCTGAAAGGTAATGTTGAATTGCTTGTTCTTGAAATCATGTTTGTTTTTTTAGTGGACTCATTCCCTCTTGGTTGTGTGCAGCCAGCAATGTGTGTGATTGCTGTGATTGTGTGCCTGTAATTAAAGAACTATGTGTATTTTCTGGAGGGAGTGATATGTATCAAATTCACATTCAGGTTTCAGATACTGTGAGAGAATTCTACTTGTGTTTTCTGCAATATATCTGACATATCCTTTGCATGCAAATTTCTTTTGAAAATTACAGCAGCATAAATGTATGTATTATATGAGTATAGTAATACCCAGTCAATGACCTGTTTCACGAAACGTAATGCAGCCAATAAATGGCAAATACTTGTACTGCATTCCACTGTAAGTTGTATAAAGGTGTGACAGACTGTAAATAGTTTTAATTGCAAATTTCAAACCAACCTGTCAATGATGTATTTGACGTTGTCATGTACGCTCTGATCAGTCCTCCCTTTATAGGCCTGGATATGAAACGCCACCTATAAAAGGGACACCATAAACTATGGCAAGCAAGAAATGTGTTGCCATTACTGTAACAAATATGTACATTACATTACGCACTCATGTGACTACTTTTAGAAACTTGTCATTATCTCTTTTAAGTTCCAACATATTTTAAAGTAATCTGTCTTTAGAACTGCAGCTTGTATAGTTCTGTCCTTGATGGGTTGACACACATTCTATGAAAGGCATTGAAAAGTCATAAAATCACCAGTAACAAAGTAACAAAACAGAGCCAAGCAAAAACTATTCAGTATTAGATGTACAGACCTTAAGAAGACTATTCTTCATTCTGAAGCTTGTGAGGTAGCTGACCTTAATCTCTTTCATATTTTTAATTGCAACTGAAGGTTTTCATTGTTCCTAGCATGAATACACTCTTTTAGCCTTCAGATGCTCAAGGTAATTTTTCACAGGACTCCTATTAACCATAGTAGACTCCGTTTTATTGTGTGAGCTGTATGGAAAGAGCTTTAGCTTAGGGTAGACATTCATTCTAGAATGGAAATACTTCTGGCTTAAGAAGATTTTTAAAAAGGTATGGGTAAGGAAGAATACTTTCAATACGATAACCTCTGGGTATTAAATGCATTATTGCATGACATTTGCAAGAGCAGTACAGTGGTACCTTGGTTCTCATTGTTAATGAACTCCAGAATGAAACTACAGAACTACAGAAAATGGCAAGTACCGAGCATTTTTCCACCAATAAAGAATTATGTAAATTGAAGTAATCCATTCCAAACCCCCCAAAAATTCAGACTGTATAAGGTATTATATACATTAATGGAGTTGTATTGTACAGGTGCTGCCTGATTTATAGTGGGGATATGTTCAAACAAATCTTTCATAAATGAAATGTCTCATTAATTGATGAGTTAAATGTAGTAATAATAATAATAATAATAACAACAATAATAATGCATTTTATTTTAAGCCGACTTTCTAGCACCCAATGACACCGTACAACAGTGATCATAATAATACACAATTGTGGATGACCTTAAATGTTAAGAGGAGAATTTTGTATTCAGAGCGGTGTTTAATGGGTAACCAATGAAGTTGCTGTAAGACAGGAGTGATGTGATGAGTGAGAGGGGTTCTGGTAATGATCTGAGCAGCAGTATTATGGAATAGTTGGATTTTGTGGAGTGCTTTATTGGGAATACCTGAGAGGAGAGAGTTGCAGTAATCTAGGCTAGTCTATACTGTATCATAGCAGAGCCTATTCCAAATGCATTAACCATTTGCATTAACCTACTCTTGGCAAAAACCATTAACACAAAGCTTATTTACAGAACTTCAGAGAACGTTGGGACAGTATGGAAAATGCATATAAAAAACAGTGTTTCGAACAGTATGAACCTTAGACATTTCATCTAATCATCTCTCTAACCATGAGACATTTTACTGTGTAAAGGCCAAGGGAGCAAGCTTAAGATCTTCAATCATTCAGACAGCAATGAATCAAGAACAGAAATTCTACAATAGCTGGTAGAACCACATGGACAAGGGGTACTTTGGAAAAGCAAAGTAACATAAAAAATGACACTAGAAACTTTACTTTGCAAAGGTGAGTCCTTATGTTAATTATGTCCAGAAGCCATGTCAACCTTTCTTTGCGTCTTTTTATCTAGGGTGGACCATCAAATAGTGGAAACGTACATGGCCAGATGAATCAGTATTCTAGGACTTTTTGTGGAAACAAATGAACATCATCTGCTCTAGACCAAGTCATGTCAAATGAAATGTACTTATACAGCGCTTTTTACAATGGACATTGTTTCAAAGCAGCATTATAGAATCTGAGAGTAAAAGACCAAATATGAAAAGGACCACACAGGCTGTTCAGCAACAAGTCCAAAAGCCAGGGACTGTCATGGGGCTGTGTCAGTGCCCTAAAGGCTAAAGGTTATTTACACTTCTGGGATGGCAGCATTAATGCAAAAAAGTACACTGAGATCTTAGAGCAACACAATCTATTTTTTCCAGGGATACCCATTCATTTTTCAACAACCATGCAAAACAACATGCTGCATACATTACAAAGGCATGGTTGTGGAAGAAGAGGGTACGGGTCCCCAATAGAGAATGTGTGACAAACTTTGAAATTTGTGAAATGAAGAATTCAGCAGCACCTGCACTGTTGCGCACCTTAAGATGTGTTTCCAAGAAGAATATAATTGAATTGATGTTCATTAAGAAATAAACTGAAGTTGGTCAGACAAACATGAAATACACTGGGTTCATACCATCTGCAGTTAAGTACATTTTTTTATTCTTTTTTTCAATACTGTTCCAACTTTTTGATGTGACGATTTGGGGTTGCAGTTAGATTACAGTACTATAGGGCTATGCACTATGGAGTATTGTGCCTATTAAAAACTGAATAGCACAGGACATTCATTAAAATTATGCACAAATCATTGTGCAAGATGTGTACACAATGTGCGTAATGAATATGAAGCTATGAGTGTAGTCAGTGATGTATGATGTCAGCATTTCAGAGCATGCTTTAATAATCGGTTTAATACCAATGCCTTTGAAGGATATTCCTTCAGGCAGCCTCCTACTTGAATTGTTTTCACAACCTCATCCTAGATGCACTTTTGTTATTCCATGTTCTAAACATGTTTCTCTCTAAAATGGCTTTATTAGGCATAACATCTCTTCAAATGCATTAGTTACAGCACAGGCTAACATAAATACAACTAAAAAATGTAAAGCTTATGTATTATTCATTCTTTTTTGTGGATGCAGCACATGTGTGTATGTCCCTGAGTGTTCAGATTTAATGCAGTCAAATATAACCCAGCTATAGATGTCACCGGGTCATACTGATATAAGGAATATGCGTTCCGCCCTCATTTAAATTTATTTTAGCTCATAAGACAGTCTCTTACCTCGTTATTAAACCAAAGCAATTAATTTAGGTGACAGGCCACAACCATTTCTATTCTGACACTTTGAACAAATTAATGTGGCTCTGGCTGTGAGTGCACATAATTAATTACCTGAGAACTGTACTAGAAAATGCACCACTTTTATGTGTATAAGCAGTTAAAATGTTCTTATTTCAGTGTAATGGTTGCTCCAAATCCTGTCAGGAAACCGAGACAGAATTGCAACTATTGAAAATCACTGACAATGTCATTTCTGCTTTCTGAGATATATACATCCTTTATGCTGAGAAAGGCCTTGAGAGATGAAGTGCACAGCCAGGGCCATTCATTCTGAGATGGCTGAAGTCAGTGAAAGAGCCAGAAAGGACAGCCAACGGTGAAAAAACAGCATATGGAAGCTGTGTTGATACACTGTCCTGCAATCCGACCCCCACCCCAGGGACTGCTCCTGATAACAAAACATAATTCATGATGATAATTATAAATAAGGTGTAGCACCGCTGCCTCACAGTACGAAGGTCCCGGGTTCAGTCCCAGGGTGGAGCAGCCTGGGAGTGTGTTTGTGTGCCCTACTATGGATTGTCCCCCCGTCTAGGGTTGCCGAGTGGGTTGTCCCATGGCCCCACGTTCATTAATCGGAAGATAATGGAGGGATAAATAAGGTTAAAACTCCTCTAGGTTCAAATGTGTCTGAAGCAGAAGATGCACAGTACCAATCTTAACAGACTGGATATACTAGTTCTCATTAGGCACATTATTAACAAAAGCCTGGAAAACAAGACCTCAATCAATGAATTGTAATTTCAGGTAAGACGTTGGATTATTGGTAGAGTCAGGTAACTACAGACATCTGACTGTGATCAGGTTATTTAGTCCATATAAACACAGTGTCACCACACAGTTAAGGTTTAGACACACTGTGTCTATGTCTCTCTCACTCTCTCTTTCTCTTTGGCATCATGTTTGGGGTCTTAAATGTCAGCAACCAAGTGTTAGCTGGATTGAGATAAAGCGCTGTCAGTGAAAACACATCCTGTAAAGCGATGAATCAAATTCACCATCCTGCATGCTTCAATATCTGAAGAATTTAAGTTTGCCGAAGGCTGAGGGAACTGGATGACGTACTGCTTTTGGCCATTAGGCTCACTACATATTTGTGCTGAGAGAAGCCTTGGCTGAAAGCAGTGAATCACAGAGCCAATGGCATTTAATACTTAATCTCTTAAAGGAGGATTTTGACTCTGTTGACCAGAAGACAAATTTGCTCGTCAGCAGCCACTGTATCATGCAGGGGCTTTCCTATTTCATAAAATCATGGCCTGCTGGGGAATTCGAAGCCAGGTCACCATGATGGTGGGCTAGAGAATTGCCAGTGCGCCACCCATGCCATGTTGTTAACCAGTCACAGTAAAGTAGGTTGTTGTGCTAATTTACAGATCAAATTACAGTTGTAAACTAAACAGGCTAGCTAACTCCAGTGAGGAAGGTACTAAATTCATTGCTATATTAATGAGTACCTTTGTGGCACCATCTGAGGATACTAAGTAAACAAACACCTTAAAGGTCACTGGGATGTTGTGTTGAACATGTGGCAGTTGAGCTTGTGTTTGGTTGTAAGTATTCTGTAAATGTCACAGGGAAAGGCTGTGTGAATGCAGTGTAAAGGTTAGTTAGCTAACCACCTAAATCCCTTTTCATTACAGGACCATTTATTATTATAACAGTAATTTTTTTTCATAAAATGTACAATTTTAGATCAGTCGATGGGTTCTTTAGCAACATACCTACCATAACTGATAAATGTCAGTGCTGCCCTTACATGCTTCTCTCTATCTATTTGTTCAACATCAGCACATAATAATGGCTGCTGTTAAACTGTGACTTTACATAACAATAGCTTTGCTTTATAAACTCTGAATACAACATGCAAATGCTTTAAACTAAGGTCCACAATAAAATATAGTCCTTCCAGATGCTTTAATAAGGAAGAGAAGTGTAATGAGCTGCCTGTTTGAATGCCAGACAAGCCCAGATTAAATATGTCAACGTGCTCATATTGACTTAATTTAACTAACACTTTGAAACCACGGCCATATAACATATACTGTTACTGAGGGTCTCTTATGTGCTCTTTGCCTTGACGACAGAATTCTGATGTTACATGGTTTGGATTACAGAGGAGCGTAATGGATTACAGAAGGTAAAAGTTTGATGAGGGTGTAACACCAGAAGGAAAAGGAGACCATGAGGAGACCATTTAGTGACACAGCATATGCAATAAAATGATTACGTATCCTCTTAAATCATGTCATTCAGCCATATTTGCTAATGCATTTACCTTTAAATTGTGTCTAAGAGCAGCATCCAGGATTGACGGTATTACATCTTCAGAGGGTTCCCCGTACTCATCAGCCAAACCCACAGGATACCAGGAGAGCACCAGCACACCTTAACTCACACAAGAATGAACAGTTGCAGCTCTGGACAGCATATGCTCATTATTCCAACTGAATGTCTCAATGTACTAAATCTGCTTTTATTAATTTAACAAAAACTGTAAACTAAAGAAATTAATGAAATTAATTCTGATACTAGCAAGGAAAGCAAGCGATGCACTGGGGTGTTATCCAAAACATCCTGGTGGTACTTAGGACCGCTTTTAATTAAACTAACTTGTATTACTGTAAATATTATACTAGGTCTGTTGCAGGATCCAGGAGTCCCACCACAGACAGGTAGGCACTGACACATTACACAGATATGCCATTAATTAAATCCGCTGAACTTGAGCACACTGCTGGACTTGCCCACATTCTCACCTTACTTTCTTAGTGTTTTATAGCTGTTATTGTGAAGACATTAATGATTATTGATGCATGCTTCTTTTTATGGATGGAGTACAAAGATTTATTGTAGATAAATCTGAAGTTGAATGCAACATGTTCGATTTGAAACCCTATGACAGCTGTCTTTTTTAAAGGTGTATATTAAGAGATCTTGGTGTTTATTTTGACCAGTACTATTTTCTGAATCATGCACTTACTATGCCATCCTCTGTATATTTGCATTTATATTACATTTACATTTAGAACATTTAGCTGATGCCCTAAATTGTTACCTGCGAATCCAAGCAATTGTGTGTTAAGAGCCTTGCTCAGACACCCAACAGTGGCAGTTTAATAGAGATAGTTTTTAAACTCTGTGTTTCCATGTTATCATGTGGGTATATTTTTCTTTCATGTTGTATTTAGTAAACTACCGTTAGATTTATTGGTTTAACAAAATTATCATGATCACATGTAACATAGTGTTCATTTGGAGCAAAAAACACTTTTGTCACTCCATAACACTTTTTCAGTGCTGCATACTAATTTCCTGCATTTTCTTGTTGCATTCTAATAAAGAGACTGAGAAAGAATAGTATATAGTCGTTATAACATTGCTAAAACAGTGGTATGTGCAATCTAATGGTGGTCTAAGACCTTTGAACAGTACTGAAAGTGGTTTAATATACTCTGCCTGTAATCTTGCATGCACTGGTCAAATGTGGTGTGGTAAGTCTTTTTTTCAGGTCAGGGTCACCTTTTGCCTAAGTGTAAGCATGCTCTGGATAGGATGACAGAAAATAGCTCTGCAGGCGATGGTCGATAGCTGATGAGGTCCCTGTCTGTGCTCTGTGCTCCTTTCGCTCAGATACAGATATTGATATAACTGGATGCACCTGAGCACCACGTGGTAAGTCTTATATATTACAAAATTAGAATTAACAGCTTGAACTGATTACTGCCAGTCACTGAAAAACACTGGAATTCCAGTTTTCATGGAGTGCATACTGCTGACTACATCCTGACTACTCCTGATCACCCACACCAATAACTTTATTCTGGCATTGAAAAAAGTAATTATCTTTTAATTCATAAAACTCCTTGTCTGGGTTGAAAGGGCATTGTAAAATATATAGGCTTTGTAATCAGGTAGGAATTACAATACGGTTTATTTAAGTACATTGAAAGTAATTTACAATTGCTGAACGAGTGTCTAAATTGTGACTCTTGATTTCTTTGAGGGTAAACAGATAATTCTGCATTTTTTAAAACAAAGCTGAGAATCATGTATGTTTACACCCCAGCCCAAATTGCATGTGGAGTTCTCTGTAGCAGAGAGAACTCCTCTTAAAAAGCTTAGATTTAGTATAAAGATTACATTTAGTATATAACTGATTTTAATTTATCAGACCCCAATACATCCTGTAATGGCAATTAGCCACAAAATAATCATAGAAATGGGTAATCTATGTCACTAATAAAATGGACTTGGAAGTAACTGCAACAATGTATGTTACAAAGAAACAAAGTATATTAAATTAGGCTTATAGGTGGTGTAGAGGTTGCCTTATGCAAATAAACTTACTACGATTCTCCTGATATGATGTTTTATTAAAACTCGGTAGAATTTGTCATTTGTTCAACTGTACCTGCCGCTGCTGTGCCAATTTGCTCCATGTGGGACTCCAGTATTTCTGGATCTCGCGAGCTGTACGGCCCCAGCTCGGGGTAGAAGCTCGATGCTATATCCTCCGGGGGCATATGTCTTCCTCTTGGGTAGCTGGCGGCGATTTTTGGATCCCAGTGTGCCACCAGGGTATGGTCCCAATGCAGGTACCTGTCGTCCGTCTGTGGGTTCCCGTACCACGCGTGGTAAAATATATGCACGTCGTACGACATCCCTTTCTCAAATCTCAAGTTCGAGTCCTGTGGGTTTTGACCTTCTTCCACGGGTCCCTTAACGGATGAGGACTGCACATGACTGGGCACTGCGCGCAGGACTTTTTCCTCCATGGCTGGAGACATGTCAAGCATGGCTGGTGAGAATATCTCACTCAGCTTTAGAGTCCTTAATCCCATCAGAGTCCCAAACACAAAGAGCGCGAAGAGAGCCAAGACCACGCAGGATCTTCTCCGTAGACGAGCCATGCTTTCAAAAGTCTCTTCCAGTTTCTAGCAGATCTACACACCGACCATAGAAATGTATCCAATTTTGTAGAGATGGAAGGCAATCTGGGTTTAAACTGTCTTTTTACAAAGAGCACTCAGGAATTCATGTCTTAGTAGCAGAAGTCATGATTCATGTTATGACTCATGATTAGTAAATGAAATAAAGATGCGCAGTGCCCTGGTCATGTCATGCAGATATGCTCCACATTTGTGTCATTACCTGTGCGATGAGCAGCTGCGTAAAAAAACAGAAGAGAGACACCGTGCACAGTAACGAAGTATCCGACACACGCTGGAGCTCATTTGCAAAGGACATTATCTCAAGTCCCATAATAAGCATGGGGTCCAAACCCTGCGGTCTGTATTGCCTGCAGAAGAAGCAATCAGCCGGTCATTATCTTGCATTGTCTAATGGAAGAAAGAATTTGCACCCCAGGCGGTTTAATCTGCACATCTAGATCCCATCCTGCACACGTCCCATACAGTGAGTAATAGAGAGGCACACCTGACCCAGGACTCAAATTCACTGTCGTTGCATATTTGCTGCGCGCTCATGCCATGCCGCTGAAGTTTACTGCCTCGGGGGCGCGCCTGGGGGCGGAGTCTGATCATATTCGTCTTTATATCTGTGCAGACGTTACAGAACACGTCTCTACATTTATATGACATTCAAAGCATGTATTAGTATGTTTATATTTGCGTTTGTATTCGTATCTTTCCCTCTTTCCTTTCTGAGAAGGCTTTTCATTAGTCATTTGGAACGTGCTTTCGAGGTCGGGCAACAAGCTTAGGCTGCTATGATGTCACAATTATTTTTAAGGCGTCTGAAAGAGTTAAACGAGAGTTATGCTTTAGTTCAATACAAGATTTTTCATTTCAAACCATATAATCAGCCTAAGGATTTGAGTGAAAAGTTTAAACGTCAGAAAAATAATTCCCCTAAATGTTATTATTTATCAGTATTAGGTATGCTTTATCCCTTTGCTGAAATGGCAGGAAGCATATATGCTGGGCTCTGCAAGTATGTACAAAATCTGATGATCCATGTTTTCTCAGCATGATTTCACAAAACAGGCTTCTTGTAATGTTACTAAATGGTTGGCTTTCTGTCATTAAGTGTCACATTAGTGCTCAATGGGGTTTAGGTCCTGTGACAGAAGTAGGAAAGTGAAAGAAGTAGAAGCCAGGCATCACTGTGGCTCTGATTTTGAAATCAGTAATCTACCAAACCAAGTTGGAGAAACACATTGTAATAACCAAACAAACCAAGCAAGAGAAATACAGCCTATTAACAATACATCTGAAACCTGTCAATGAGATAGAAAAGCTAAGTAAATAGTACGTAAATGGGTAAATTGGACTCCGGTAGCCTTGTGGTTAAGTTACTGGACTCTGGACCTGATGGTCTAGGGTCCAAATCCCACCTCTGCCAAGTTGCCACTGTTGGGTCCTTAAGCAAGGCCCTTAAACCACCATTGCTTGGATTATAAGTTTGTATGAGTTGTAAGTCACTCTGGATAAGGGCATCTGCTAAATGCTATAAATGTAAATGTAAGTAAGGAGGGCTAAATTATGGATAGGTGCTGAGAATCAAAAACAAGAAATAGAGCAAGAGAGAGATTAGACAGGGTGTTAGGTGTTAAGCACGCAGGGTGTGATTTGAGTCCATGGGAGCAAGAGGATTTGAGGAGGGACAGCATACCCAAAGTGCCTGTGGAAGCTGAAGAGCACTGAGACCATCCCTGCAGATGTACAAAAGAACTCTGGGTCTGCACTGATGGAAATACGGGACATTAGGTGGGCACACCCACCATCCTCTCCCCAGTCAGTTCTGGACAAGTGTGAGCAGAGAGAAATAAGGAAATTATACTGCTGACAAAAAGTAGTAGAGACCGGTAACCAGTAGGATGCATCATTAATATGTTCAATAGTTTTACATTTAAATCGTAATAATTTTGAAACATTTGTGAAGTGTATGCCATGATTGGACAGACTTCCTGTGGTATGTCAAATCGATCGAATACATGGAAGAGGAGCTCTGCTCTCATATAGCACTGTTACCCTGGGATTTGGGGAGGTCAGTGAGAAAGTCAAGTGCAATGTGGAACCAAGGTATGGTGTTTCTGTTTCCTGGAATCGGTCATTTCCAAGTATAAAACCAAAGCAGGAAGTGAGTTAAGTTGGAGGGACCAATACAGTCATTCATGAGGGCTTCTGAGATGGACTCACCCACTCTTTTAAGGTCCTCGGCGGGGGATAGTGAGTAGATATGGTAACAGCCAAAACAGACTGTGGAATATCGAGCAGGACAAGACAGAAGAATTCTGAAGAAGCACGCCACCTACCACATGGCTCACGGTACGCATTCTTTACACACTGCTGTGTTCGAAAGCTAGAAGAGCTACTGAGCAGGTCTAAATGAGATGTCCTGACTCCTCTAAGTATGCTATACATTAATTACTTTTTGTGAGCAGTGTAGATACACTGAACTGCAATTTGGGTGTTTCAGCAGTTGTTTTACATTGGTTCCCCTAGCAGAGCAAACAAGAATTCTTCAGGAATTAGTGCAGAACACAAAGTGTTGATTGTGACTAATCATCATGCTGATGACCTTGCCTACACTGAGTCATTTAGCAGACAATCTGATACAATTTTAAAATCGAAGCAATGGTGGGTTAAGCGCCATGCTTAACGACCCAACAGTGGCATCTTGGCAGAGGTGGAATTTGATCCCTGGATCTTTTGTCCAGTACCTTAGCAGTTGCTTGAAGAGGAGCGAGATGGCCTAAAACAATGCAACTGGCATCCAAACACTTGCATAGTATGGGGAGCATGATGAAGTAAATTATTGAGGTGGCTGTGTTCAGGCTCAAGAACTGTCTAGAAAGCTCAGTGATGGCAGGCCCCAGAACAGCAAGGTGTCAGTGAATAGCTGGGCAACAAACACAGACAGGTCAGGAGAAAGGCAGGGGATTGCAAAACAGATCAAGCAGGTCCAGAAGTCAGGCTTGACCGCAGAGTCAGAGACTAAAGAAACATAGCTTAATAACAGAAAAAGAAACACTTTGCAACAAGAAAGACAAACCTAACTAATTAAATAAGGAACCTAAATAAGAAACAGGTGCTGATAATTGAGAATGTAAGCGCAGGCAAGAGAGCTGGAAGAGTGACCATTAAGCTATGTAACTGTGATTTAAATTGCAGGTCTTTGTGTGAGTAATTTTGTGTAAACCTATGCATGTTTGTGTGAATCACTGTGCCAAAATCTCAGGCCACCATTAGATTAGGTACAACATTGATTTACCAATGATATAATGACCATATGTACCTAAGTCTCTTTATTGGAATATGACCAGGGAATATGGGATATTTGATTGTCTTAAAAACACTTTTTTGGATGGGGAACAGGGTGAAAAGCTTATGAAGATTGGAATGAAGATCAGTGGGAACAGAGTATTATGGAGTGGCCAATCTAATTTTTTAGTTCCATCATTAACAATATTTTATATATATAGTCATTATGCTATTGATACAACGGCAAATTTGATTGACTTTTAGTGTTGCATGTGTGTAATATGATTATATCTTTTCAGTAACTTTGCCATCCATTTTATAATGATTTATTTAAGAAGATGAACTTCTTTGTTATTTCTACAATTTAAACAATGATCAGCTGTTATTGTTGGAGCACTTCAAGGTCAAGAGAGCATATCTCATGCTCATTAAACACATTACACTGCCTTGGCTATATGAGCCAGTTTGATACGCTCTTCCTGCACATATATAAGAAGCCTCAAGGTTCTGTCATTTTGCTTCGGTGTCCTCATCAGTGACAGTAGATGCTCTGATCAGGAGCTCATGCCCCCCAGGGTATATACTCTTACAACACAAAATCTGTCCAAAAGAAATTATAATGTTACTGCAGTTGGGAGACCAAGTTTTGTTGTTATTTTGATTAGAATGAGAAACACATGTAAAATAAATTAATATAGCATATTTACTACATATTTACTCTAAACATAACATGTTTAAAACTACTTTAGTACAAATAGAAGCACAGCCAAAATGTTAACACCACAACAATGTTCCATTGTTCTAAGGTCCAGTTTTAACACTCACGTTGCCATTTAGCCACTTAATGTGAACACAAGCTTTGCGTGTTAAGGATTCTAGTCTCTAGACTACTCTAGAATAGTCTGCTATGGCAGTGCTATGGTCGGGAAAAGGTATAAGCAACACATTGCTCCTGTAACCTGCATTAAATATTTCTGTGACTTGTACCAGTGTATTTCTGCTGTTAATTTGCACCAGGTGGGATAGGAGTCATTAATCTTGCACATTGATGAGCCATTGGTGTTCATGGTTTGTCCCTCTTCAAACCAGTCAGTAGGTATTCAGCACTGTTGACTCTGAGTGCCCCATAAACCTTGTTGTTTAAGAGTTTGGGCTCTTGGTAAAGTTTCTTAGGGCACTACTCTAAAACATTTAATCTACATCCAACACGTTAACTTTGAGAATTAATTCTTCAATCACCGTCACATACACTCACAGACCACTTGCTAGTACGTGGATGAACTGAAATGTGTCGTGACATAGATCTAAGGTGCTGGAAACATTCCTCAGAGACTTTGTTTCATATCATACTGTTATTGTAGATTTGTTGGCTACATATATACGATGCAAATCTACCTTTTCTCCACATCCCAAAAGGTGCTCTAATGGATTGAGAGCTGGTGAGAGTGGAACCATTTGAGCGTTGTAGCATGGCATGGAAATAATGGGTTCTCTGTGGGTATAAAAGGATGTACATGGGCAGCAGCAATACTCAGGTAAGCTGTGTCATTTAAATGCCAGTTGGTATTAAGGGGCCAAAGTGAGCCAAAAACATCCCTCACACCATAATACTATTACAGCACCAGCAGCTTGAATTGTTGCTACAGGGCAGGACGGATCCTTGCTACCATACAAAATCTGACCCTACCATCTGAATATCAAAGAAGAAATCAAGACTCATAAGACCAGGCAACATTCCTGTCTTCTGTTGTCCAATTTTACCCATGTGAATTGTAGTCCTTAGCTGACAAGAGTGGTCTTTTGCTACTGTAGCTGATCTGCTTCAAGGTTTGACATGTTGTGCATTCAGGGATGTTCATGTGCATACCTTAGTTGTAACAAGAGGTTATTTAAATTACTGCTGCCTTTCCATCAGCCCATTCTTCTCTGACCTCTGGCATCAACAAGGCATTGTTTACTGCCACTCATTTGATACTTTCTCTTTTTAAGACCATTAACTGTAGAGATGGCTTGTGCATCAAAATGTTTCTGGAATACGCAGACCGGCCTGTCTGGCACCAACTTGTTTAGAGTAACTTATATCATCTTTACGATGATTTCAACTTCAGCAGGTTATTTTCTACATCTGTCTACAAACGTCAATGCTTACTTTCTGCAATGTGATTGGCTGATTAGATATTTGTGTTAATGAGCAGCTGAACATGTTTACCTAATGATGTTTATGTCCAAGATCTTAACATGTTGCTGTAATGAGATAATCAAAACAATTGATATTGAATTCTGTATGTAGTTTCTTGGCTGATCAGGTTGATGTTGCACTACAAGTATGAATCATTTTACGTCCATCTCATTAACATCCATTGTCCAAGGTCTTAAAACGTATAATTATACAGAATACATCATGTGACAGAAAACTAGTACAAGCAAACCCTTGTGACAGCCGCTGACAGAAGACAACATTATTTGCTTTCTCTTTTAGATTTCCACTCTAATGTTTTGGTTTTGTTTTCTATAAGTGTTTCAAGTTTTGTAAACTGTGCCAAATGTTTTCACGTTTTTGTTTTAATTATTTAATTATTGATTATAATAAAACTGACTATGACAACGACCGGACAGCATCCATTTTGGTCAACAACCTGATCAGATTTGAACTTTTTCATCAGGGAAGCAAGTTCTTCAGCTTCTCTCCTTGAACAAAGAGCACAAGAGCAGTGTGCTGTTAATAAAAGTGCTGCCGTGATGGGCTTGCAAATTGCCTCTGCACCACCTGAGCAAAACGGTAGTATTTTTTTCCTAATTTTAACCCAGATTATTTGGACAGAAGTATACTCTGAATGGGATTCCGGAATATGGCGGCATTTAGCACCTGTAGGTGAACCCTTTCCATCCTGCTTCCTCTCCACATGGCCAATTATGACTCGTGAATCTTGAACCAAAGTTACCACAGTGTTTGGTAAGCATCAAAGAGCACTGGACCATCAGAGTATACCATTTCACTCCCACCTATCTTGGTCAGGGATGCAGGGGAGTCGAGTGGTGCAGGAACAGGTACACTCTGAACAGGCTGCCGGTCTGTTCGTATTTTCTATTACCACATTGCACAACCTTCATGTTGCAAACCCTGTAGAGCATTCGTAACCAGATCTTCAGGATCTGCAGTTTCAAGCAGTACATTAAACTCAAAAGAGTCAGGACATCCTAGTGCCATAGTCTGATGTATTCTAACAGCTACAGTAATTACATCATGCTAATTAGAATGCAGATCTTACAGTTTTAGAAACCGTGACAACCTGATATGAGAGTATCATCTTCATGATATCTTTATAAGGCAACAATGTCATGTGATTTTAATCTAGTGTAGACCTGCTAGTGTTACAGGCCTGCAGTATGTTCACTTCTAAATGTTTGATTGAAAATGAGCCAATGGAAAAGTCCACTTGAGTCGATTTAATAAATGAAACTATGAACATTACATCTGGTAAATTACTCTAAATGCGGAGCACACGAAACTGTTAATACCTCCTATTTATATGGTGCAGTAAACAAAATGACCACTGGAGGGCAGTCCACATTAATACACTATGTTCATTTATTTTCAATCCACAGTTGTGGAATAACAGGTAGCTACTTGCTGATCTAAGCTGGACTGGGAAATACAGTTTTATGCTGGTTTATCTGGTAAAATAGTTCTGGGTCAACAGGTAATATACAGTCCAGGAAAATAGAACATAATATTAAATAGATAGCTAAAAAACACTGAAAATGTTCAATTTAGCTAATTTACGGTTGTTTATGCTCATCAGAATATATTGTGTTTTTTTGTGTTAGTTCTGCTAGGAATAATAAACACATCTGAAGACAATTATAACTAAAATACAACAATACAACGTTTGCTTGGTTACTTATATACCATACATTATAGTTATATATAGTGTGGAAAATAAGTATTTGATACACTGCTGATTTTGCAGGTTTTCCTACCGACAGAGAATGGAGGGGTCTTTTTTATCATATGTGAACTTCAACTGACAGAATCTAAAAAAAAAGATCAATAAAATCCCATTTTACGATTATTAAGTAATCAATTTGCATTTTATTGCATTAATTAAGTATTTGATCACCTACCACCTGCCAAGAACTCTGGCTCTTGCAGACCTGTTAGTTTTTGTTCCAGAAACCTTTCTATTCTGCACTCATTACCTGCATTAAAAATACCTGTTTGAATTTGTTACCTGTATAAAAGACCTGTCCACACACTCAATCGATCACACTCTAACCATGACCAAAGAGCTCTCTAAAGACACCAGGGACAAAATTGTAGACAGGCACAAGGCTGGGATGGGCTACAGGACAATAGGGAAACGGCTTGGTGAGAAGGCAAAAACTGTTGGTCCAATTATTAGAACATGGAAGTAACACAATATGGCTGTTGATCTTCCTCTGTCTGGGGTTCCATACAAGATCTCACCTTGTGGGGTAAGGGTGATTCTTTATGGAATGATTCTTGAATTACGGAATCAGCTTAGAACTACGCAGGAGGACCTGGTCAATGACTTAAAGAGAGCTGGGACCACAGCCTCAAACAGGACCGTTAGAAGATGAAGAAGTAGAAGGAAGAGGATATGTACCCCAGGGACTCTGTTCCAAACATAAAGCATGAGGGTAGAAAAATCATACTTTGGGGTGCATTTCACGGCCCTAGTCAACCAAACCTAAACCTAATAGAAAATCTTTGGAGGGAGCTGAAACTCAATGTTGCCCAGCGACCGCCCCAAAACCTGAAAGATCTGGTGGAGAGATATTGATTACTGAAAAATCATACAGTGTAATTTTATGATTTTTATTCTGTCTCTTACAGTTGAAGTGTACCTACACCAACCCCTAACCCTAACCTTAGCCTTAGTAACAGTAACTAAGACAAATCGCTTTTAGTTTTTCTTTTTAAAAAGTTTAGTTGTTTTTTCTTTCCTTTTTTAGCTGCTTTCCCCATTCAGAATTTAGAACGTCAGCTTTCCATCAACGTGGGGTCATTTGGTCTTTATAATAAAATACATACATGGTACACATACACACACACACACACACACACGCACACACTGGGGCACTTTAGAAAGACATTTTTTGTAAAGTATGTGCTTGGAATGTGGAAAGAAATCACAGTAGAAACTCATCCAAGCCTATCTGGACTTAACGTACATTATAGCTTTTTCTGCCTAATACACCTCTGTGTGTGTGGTGGTGTTAAGGTGGGGGGTATATTGATTGGGTGCTGCTTTGTTGAATCACCTTGGAAACAATGAGTTGATAAATTGACATGCAGATGTAATCAGATTGAATATTGATGGTTGCTGTGGCTTGGAATGGGGGAGGGAAGGGAAGGCTTTGAAACATTGAAATAACAGAACGTGGTCATTGTGTGTAAAATGCTACAGCGATTGCTGTACATTATTTTTGTCTGTGTTTTTTTTTCTTATTTGTTCATTACTGTGACATATATGTGTATATGATGATATTCAGATTGGAAATAAGAATTGTTTGTTGCTCATTCACTCAATGATCTAAAGCACAAAGCCATTTTCTATATAAGCTGTGTGACTCAATTTTTATGGTTTTATAAATCACTTAGGCCAACACTTGGCCATGAACACAGAACCACACTTTTCCTCTATACACAATGAAACGAGAATATTTATCCTACAAACATATTGGTTAATTTATAATCGGTATGTTCATATTGGTTGGAATGTTGTGTTTGATACAGTGATATTGCCCATTGTCATTTGAGGAACATGTAGGTACTGTGATGTTTGATATATACATTTATTTACTAATACGCTAAGCCATAAAGGCCCACTTTTACAGAAATATAACTTCAAAATATCCAATATCCAAAAAGGTACAATAAAATATCCTCTAATTTTATGAGCAGTATATTCACATATGCGTGATCTATATTATTCATATTTCTCATTTAGATGTACAACCATTTAGCAAATGATGTCTTCCAGAGTGACCAAGCAAATGTGGGTGGAGGATTTAAGGGCCGTATGACTGAGAGCTGGCAATGATGGAAAATGAATCCTCAGCCTATTTGGTCTACAGTCAAGTACCTTAATAAACAACCACCTGGGCAAACTGTAGTTTAAATGAGGATGGGTTTCCCTTCTGAGTCTGATTCCTCTCAAGGTTTCTTCTTCTTAAACTAAGGGAGTTTTTCCTTTCCTATGTCACTATTGGCTTGCTCATTAGGGACAAATAGGGACAGATAGAATTCAATTTGTGACACTTGTTTATACATCAATGCAAAGCTGCTTTGTGACAATGTCTATTGTAAAATGCGTTATATAAATAAAATTGAATTGAATTGAACTGAATATTTTAAGAAGACACTAAAGGATTACAATATATTAAAGCTGGTTTAGCTTTTGTTGTCTTTCCTTTTAATCTAATAACTCTGTTATTGTGGGGTTTTTTTTTATTTTAGAGAGATACTACTACGCTTATTCATTCTAATTAAAGAAATGAAAATTGACTCTCATGAGTAATACCCTATAAGGAGAATACCCTAAAGGAAATCTGGGGATGCTTGGTGCAGTGATTCTAGGGTTGACTTGCTTGTGCCAACAGAGCTGTTGTATATATACTACATATATAATAAATACTAAATATATACTAAATATATATTTTGTAACTAGAGGTTGATTGAACATGCCGTTTACATGCATGTTACTATATATTACTTAAATTGGATTTGAACCTTATCCATAATATGAGCTTATAATCATAAATGTGTCCAGTATATATCATCAGACGTGGCTACTAGGCATCATTTTATTTATTTATTTATTTATAATTATTAAATAGTATGATATTGCTAAAAGTATTTGACTTGAGAAATCAATAAATAATATAAAATGAGTGGTTGCGTTTGGGACGTTACCTGTTGGGTTATTAAGCATTACTTTTGCAATTCTCTTTATTTCATTGCGACTAATAAATCCGTTTAATCGAACCCACCCTCTGTTTGCTGCGAATTTCGATTTGCAACGAGTTAACAGAGCTTCTGCTGCTGTCGTTATATTGATTTTGTCTCTTTATTGGTCTTCACATATTATTTTCATATATGTTTTCTTCAACGAAATAAAACGAAGAAATAAAGGACAACCTATGGTAAGACGAACAATAACAAAATATTGCAAAATGCATGTTTTTATGTGACTATACATTGTGTGCTGTTAATTGGTCCTTTAATAGCCAAAAATGTTTAATAACTGTTTAAATGGGACTATATATTTTTGATTGTTTTAATTAACACTATAGAACGAGATAGCGCTTCATTAATCCTTTATGGGAAATTAGAATAATGTTTATTTAGCATCTTAAGTGAAAGGTGATTCTCAAATGATCGTGTTTTAGATTGCAATAAGCCTACTTACAGCGCAAATTCGTACTGTTAAGAATGAATAAGGACCTAGGCAAGATGCACCGATTTATTTGATAGTTCACTATTAATACAGTACTCCAGGATCAGCAAAGATGTGGCTTTATCCTAAATGACACATATTTTATCTACTTATGTTTTATTGTAATTAATTTATTATAATGTGTTTTACAAATTTAAACAAACTATTCAATTACTAATCCATCTAAAGTGTTCAACTCCCAACCTAATCTTGCGGTCTTTTTTATAATAATAATAATAATAATAATAATAATAATAATAATAATAATAATAATCATCATCATCATCATTATTATTATTATTGTTATTAGTAGTAGTATTATTATTGTTGTTGTTGTTCATTGTTCGTTATAATAATAAAGTACTGTATACTGTGTATGCAAACCAGCGTATTTCATCAGCGTAACTTATATACTAGCTGTTCAGTTTAGTCAATATAACAAGCTAAAATAATTGTACTTGTGTACAATTAATGTAAATAGTTGTATATTCAGCATAGCCTAATAAAGTAGTGTTGGAGAACTTTAGAAATCAGATTTGTAGTCTTCTTGGTGCAATGTATGGAAATGTGATTGAGGTTACATGAAAATTATAATGCATTTTATATGTTATATGTGATATAGGCATATCTTAGTAGTCCTCTGTGTATGTGTGTGTGCGTGCGTGCGTGCGTGCGTGTGTGTGTGTGTGTGTTTGCGCGCGCCATGTATTACGTGGTGGTGGGGACACCTGTTGGTTAAAAAACTAGAACTATTTAAGATTAGGAGTAGGCGTGTCTGTAGCATTAATTGGATCATTGTGTCAGTATGTGGGCCTATCCAAAACTATATGTGAACTTATATAATAAATAAATAAATAAATAAATACATGAAAGCATGAATAGGCAGACATGCTGGCCAAAGGCCCTCGTTTGTGATTGGCCCCTCCTTCGAGTAGAGGGGCCGTTCACCCGTTCACTTTGGAATGCGCCGTTGAGGGGAGAGGAATCGGGCATCACGTGGACTTGACCGAAACAGGGACTGGGGGTAGTTAGCTGCAGATGGCAGTTTAGAGAGTGACAACAGGACCTTGGTGCAGCCACCTGGAGAGACGAGCCACACGTTTGTTTTTGCGTTGAAATTTTGCTTCACGGAAAAATAGATATAAGCCTGCAGCTGGACGTGGGAAAAGCCATGGCTGATGGTACGTGGGCTTTAGTGCTGAATGAATGTGATGGAGCTCCATCAAGGTGTCGGTACGCAGGATTAGGGGTCTGGGGGTTGGGTTTCTTCACATTGTGCAAGATTTTGTGGTTTCTTCAGCGAATCTTTCGCCCCTGACCCTCCCACTTTCTTCACCTCTGGGGCAGAGTAGCTGCTTAAGCCTTCCTTTGTTTTTTCACCCTTTGCTCAAGATTAGGGTTGTCGTGAAGGACCACGTTGGTCAGGAGCGACGCGGGGTTTTATTTCATTCAAGATGGGTTCGATTTCACACCAGGATTTTCAAGGTGAAGTAGAGAAAAAACAGATACATGGGTCGAGATATTCATTCAGTACTGTGTACGGTAGCCTTCTTTGCTAGAAAAAATAAGAGTTAAATGTAAGGGCCCAAAACAAGCCCCTCTTTTTCTGTAGCGTACCTACTTTATCTATCAAGGCACAACTTTTAAAATAAATATGGAGTTTTTTAATTCGACTATTTTTCGTTAGGAAATGAAGTAGTAAAAGCTACAACTGGTCTCACTTGCTGGCTAGTTTCATCTGGAGGGAAACTTAACATGTTGTGACCAAGCTCACTCACGTGAACATCATTTTGCTTGTTCTAATTGCGTGCGTTGCTGTTTTCAGCAGACGATCCACGCACGTGTCGGTCTGTAGGGTTTATATAAATAGCATTGCTCGGGATGAGTCTAGACTGCAATGCATTATTAATTGTTAACGCTCTCCTCACTGATAGTCCTTATTATTGCAGGAGGCTGCGCTAAGACCGAGGAAGAGGAAGGCCTGAGTACGGAGGAAGACTCACAGGCGTTCCGCGGTGTCGGAGTGTGTAAGTGGTTTAACGTGCGGATGGGTTTCGGCTTCTTGTCCATGAACAGCAGAGACGGAGAACAGCTCGATGCTCCGGTCGACGTGTTCGTCCATCAGGTGTGTTAAACCTTCTGTACTTCAGGACTAATATTCCATGTCAGGTGTTTATTGTTAGCCATGCATCAAGGGTTTTCTTGTTGTCTGCTCAAAATACACCCACATCCAGCATTATAGAGATCATTTAGTGCTAAATGTGGTAAGATTTGTGTTCGACGAGTATGACCGGGAAACAAGGTGAAGCCAGAAAAACCAGGTAGTCCTGAATTGACTCTGAATACCTTTAAGATAGCCAGAATTGCCATAACGCACAATTCTTTGATGTGAACTAAAGGATCCTTCATTTAGAAAAAAGGGGAAAATGTATAATAATAAAAATAATTAATTATTATAATCCCAATTATATTGTTTGACATGTTAAATAACTGTTTTCTTTATAAACTATCTAATAATGAGAAAAAGTAAAAAAAAAAATTATAATCAAGACTTATTTTTTACCCCGTAAAATGATCACTCAACTTTCAATTCACCTGTACTGCGTTAATATTTAATATGTTTCAATCCAACATAAATAGTTTGAGCTGCTAATTACTTATTTCATAATAAATAATGGTTTATAAATATGTTTTATATATAATTCAGTGGAAAATTCGACCACTAAAACTCCATGTAAAACCGTATATTTCTCATGGAATTAAGATGTATTTACACACACACACACACACGCATGGGTGTGTATATCGTTTCTGATGATAATTCATTATTCCATAACAGATCATCCTGGATAATTAAGGGTTACCTTTAAATTTTTACCCAGTAAAATATATTCTGTCTTCCATAAAATTAAGCTGTTGTATTACTTTATATACATTATCCATAATTCCAACTCAATATTTTGACAGTTAAGTGGTAGTGAAAGTAACTATCACTTCTATTTCAGATGTGAGGGTCTAAGTTGCTTTGCATGTCTAGAACATGCAATGCTTCGGTTACAGATGTACCTTTTTATGCTGGCCATCTCTCTAGTTTCCTGCTGTAAAGTCATTGAGGGTTATCTGTGTTCTTTGTAAGGCCCATCCCCCTACCCCTTAAGCTACAGTATGCTAATAGCTGATAGGCATACCAAAAGATTCTGATTTTATTTCTCCTAAAGTCACTAACACCCCCTGTCGAGGGGCCATTCCTCATCAATGAGAGAACTTGACTCTTGGCTGTTTGCTATGTCTGATTGTTTAGTATGTCTGATTTATATTGAAAATGTATATAAAATTCTTGCATTTGAGCAAATTCCAAAAAAAAATCGCATTATATGGTTAATAGTATGCATAATATTACTCACATTACACATCAGTTTTATTACACAGATGATACACATTTCTTCCAAATACTACATACCAGTAATATGATCCACATAAATACAACAGTTATTCAGTCCAACCTAATAACTGTGAGAAATCAAACATCACTGCATTTAGAAAACATCAGTGGACACTGGTGTATGCATGTGAATGGGAATTGCAATGGCTTGTTATTGGCATATAATGTGTGTTGCATGTCACTGCATGTTGGTACAGACATTTCACCCATAAAGTGGCAGTCATTTGTTCTGACCATATCACCTAAGCTGTGCTCGCCCTCAGAAGAAGGGTGGTCCACATGTACTGCGAAGACTGCAGGAGCCACAGTAGTTAAGGCCTAAAATTAGGAGCCGCGTGTCAGAAAAACGTAACTGCTGGAGTCCACTGGCCTTTGTACCAGAGGACAAAGGAAGATATTTGCCAATAAAGTGCTCCCCTCAGCCGTGACTGGCCCCCACTTTATCTGAGGAGCCATCCCTCCCATTGTGCTTTAAGCCTTCTGATGTCTTCCTTTACTTCCCCTTTGGTTTCTTGTAGTGTCTCTGTGTGGAAATCGCACAGTCTTCAATTTGCACATCTTTACTGAATCTTTGACATATATTGTATGTTGTCAGAATACGTTGAAAGCGTATGAATGTGTGTTATGCTTTGACATTTATAGCTTGCTTCATTAAAAGAGATTTTATTAGGGTTCACATCTTTAAAATGCACAACGGAAGCATAGTTCAGTCATCCAAGGAGTGCCATTACTTGGAATAAAATTAAGTTTTAGATTTACAGAGTCCGTAGTTTCATGAGGCCAAGCATTATTATCATTTGTTGCAGACCTATGTTCCTGCAGCTACTCTAGTAACGATAGGTTAAAATTAAGTTAAACAATATTAATTGTACCTACAAATATACAGTGCAGGAATTTCATAATTTTGACAATAAAATAATTGATATTACTTTTAGAGTGGGATGCAATATAATAATTTTGTGCATTCTTTTGCTGTTGTCAGAATTCACTGTGTGCTTTGAAGGAATCATTATTTTCAACTACAATTGTATTTCAGCTACAATCCTTGCTCACCAGTAAATATACAATATTGCAATATATACTCACCAATCACTTTACTGGGCACACTTCCTTTTTTCTGTATTGACTGTCCATTTTATCAGTACCCACTTGCTATCCAGAAGCAGTGTTTAGTTCTACAGTTACAGACTGTAGTCCATCCATTTCATTACATACCGGTAATTTCCATCGCTTTGATGGACTGGTATTTCAAATATATGAAATATATGATATTATCTAATTAATCACTACTACATCTGTACCTACATCGTGTCCATTTTTCTATACTTTCTTACTATATAGTCAGGACACCTATAACACCACCATAGATCAGGTACTTCAGTGCTCACATAAAGTTGGGGATATTTTAAAATGAATATGAAAAAAAAAATTGATTTGATTTTATTTAGAATCATAAGAAAAGCAAATGAAAAATCAAACAAAGTTTGATTACTGCAGATTGTCCAGCAGTTCTTGTGGGATCCACTGGCATTCTTGCTCTAGGGTTTAAGAAGTGTTATGCGAGGCATTGGACTATTTGCCAGACATCTTTCCAGTACAGTCCAAGCATGTTCAATTCGTTTTTCAGTTGATTTCTGCAACTGTTGCATTGCTGTGCCTGCTTCTTCTTGCCACTAAGGTTAAGTAGCAGTCATGTCTTGCTGTTTTGGCAGACCCTGCTGTAGTCTTCTTCGTACTGCCCCAGTCTCTTGAAAGTTATTCCACAGTCTAGTAATCACACATTGGGGTATTCCAAGTGCTGTTGCCACTGTTTTCTTTGTGTTTGACCAGCTTCAAGATGTCCTATGGCTCTCCAAGCTTCGCATTCAGTGTTGCAAAGGCATTGCAAGGGCTGGGAAATTGCAGGATGGGCACTTTAAAGATCAGGGAATGTTCAGATACTTTAACACTTTCAGTCTTCAACTTTTATTGTTTTGGATTCATTTTTGAAATATTACCTAATTTTGTGAGCAGTGTATTGGTGTAGGGCATCATTCTCACCACTGCAGTGACCCTGTGTTGATGTTGGTGTGTGTTTGTTTAGCTGGTATGATTGGATCAGTGCTGCTGGATCACATACTGTGCACTCTATGAGACACATCTACCATATTGCTCCACCTTGTATCTCACTTTTGTGTTTATCATCCTCTAATCCTTCATCAGTGCTTACAGGATGCTGTGCTGTGTGAAATTGGTTTTCTTTCTGAGTGTCGGTTGTTGAAGTCTGGGGCTATGATGCTGTAGCTGCGTTCACCGGACATCAGAATAGTCGATTCCATCTTCAGTTACCTATGACGAACAACTAAAGTTTTTGTCTTTGTTAATAACTTTTTTTTTAACCACAAGAGATATTGCAAAGATGACTACCTTCCCATTGGAAAAACTTGCCCTTGATCCAATATGGCAACTTAAAAAAGATTGCGGCCATTATTTGGACATAGCCTAAGATATAGGCCTCCTCACCCATTATTTGCTAGGGTATGTCAGATATGTCATTTTACCTTTTGTTTCTGAAATAAAAGGGTGACTGTGTTTGACTCACCCTGAATAATGTGTATATGAGTAATATACACTTGAAAGCAGTCTTTGTTCAACTGAAGTGTTGCATAAACTGAGTTGTTAACACTTTTCCAGCACTGACATGTTCCCTCATTTATTTGCTATGTGTTGAAAATTAGCTAAACCTATTTTGGCTAAAGGGGACCTTTCAGAGACTCTGTCTCCTTTCCAACTTAATTTTTAATTGAATGTGTTTTTTTTAGTTATTTCCATATACTGCAGAATTAAATTTCGTAGTTTCTGCTATTTGTAATTTACAATTACATTTACTTAGTTGAAGTTTTAGAACAACAGAGAACAGCTGTAGTAATGTAAAGATCAGTGACTAAGTTTGCAGAAAAATGTATTTGAGACTATTAAAGGGTATGAGGCATGCCTTATAGGTCAGGGATTCTTAACTAGACACGCTGAAATATAATATTTCTAGTGTCTGTAGGCCTTAGTATTTGGACAATGAGCTGCACCAAGATTGTTAACTCATAAAATGGTTGGACTGAGTGCCATGGCTATTAAAGGTGAGAACCCCTGGACTAGTGTGCTTTAGCATCTCAGCACGCATTCACACTAAAAACTCTTTAAGGAATGTCCCTGGACCTTCCCCTCCCCACTTTCAATCTAGTGGTCAGTCCCAGTGAGAAGAATTAAGGCATTGGTGTGTGTGTGTGTGTGTGTGTGTGGTATTGGGGGAGGGTATGTGTTTAAAAAAGAACTCAACTATAGGCTTTGAGGAATGCATTGAAATCCGGTACATTTTCAAGGAAATTGGGGTCAATCAGATCCAATAAAGGCTTTCTCCAATCATGTTAAAGCTGTAATCAGTACAGGTTGTCTGCTCTTAGAAATTCTTGGTTTGATCTTTAACAACCTATATACCATGAAATACACATTATAAACAGATATATGTATATTTAATTTAGTTGACATGCAGACTAATAAGCTTCTCATTATTACATGAGATGTATTTCAGTACTGTCCAGTATTTAGACTATATAAACATCTCTGCTACCCATAGCACAACCAGTAGAGTACAAAAGAATGCCAACCACATAATACTGCACTAAAATTTTAACCATGCAATGGCAGTATACAAATTAGTCATGATTTTTAATGCAGAATGGACATTGCACTTTTATTTAAATTTCAACCAAGGAAAGATGTTTGCGGCGTTTACTTATTTTACTCATATGATTATTCAATTAAATTCAATTTTATTTATATAGCGCTTTTTACAATGTAGCATCGTCTCAAAGCAGCTTTACAGTAATACAATTATCTAAAAGGCCAATCCCACTAATTTGTTTCATCAGATAAGGCTGTTTATGAATAAATGTACATGTTAATGAAACCATGTCCTGTGGTATGAAAATTAACAACATTTCGTACACCCATGTATGTCAGATGAATAAACACTTTTCCTTACTATGGTAAAAACTGGAGCTTAATGAATAAAATGCACGAGGAACACTCACAGCAAGTTGATCCAGGCACCAGGATGAAAACTGTTTTCACCTAAGAGGTTGTGACTCAGATCCAGGATTGCCAGGTGGGTAGAATTATTCAAAACATTGTCCTGAACCTCTACGAGCTGATTCTGAGAAATTCTCAAAACCTGTAAAGCCACACATAGTGTTTGCCAGAATTTGTCTTTTATAACAAAAATGAAGTATTTGTAAAAAAAAAAAAAAAAAACAGAACTGACCTCTAGAGATTCGGGTAGGCCGAATGGAACGGAGGTGAATCGGTTGTTGTCTAAGTTCAGGTGCTTGAGCATTGAGAGAGGTTGGAAGGCTAAAGGCTCAACACTGCCCTCCCACAGGATATTTCCTCTAAGCTCCAAGACGAGCAGGTTGGACAGACCTGTAGAATATTTTAAAGATGTGACAAACATATTGCTCAGATTTCTTTACTGGCCACATACCATTGGTTTAAATTAGCATGGCGGACGCTTGCTACTCTCTGCTATATCACATGAAGTTCACATGCAATGTAGCAGAGATTCTGGCCAGACACCACAAAAATAAAAAGAAGCAAGAACAATTTTCTTTATCTACTTTATCTACTGAGACGCTATTCTGTTATTTTCAGGTATCAGTTTTAAATCCATTTAATGAATTGAAAACTGAGGCTTTCTGTATTTTGTGGTTACAAATAGCTAAATTAAACAAACAGTTTATTTAATATAAAGTTAAAATTTGCCCTCCCAGAGTTTGCTATCATAGTATATATAGAAAGGATAGTCTAGCATTATTTTGTTGGTTCTAGACCATTTTAAGGGGGGTGGATGAGCTAGGGACAGTGACTGTGTTCGAGGGGCCAATTACTTTTTACCTAAATGAGCATTGTGGGCATTATCAGAAAAACTCCATGCTCGATATAATGCAACATTGGTTCAAATAATGAATTAATCTATTTATTTTGCCGTTTTTAGCCATATTTTTTTTTTATCGTTTTATGTATTCTATATTTTCTTATGCTTCATAAAAACAGTCAAAAAACACTTCTTACTCTTCTTAACAATGTTATTTTTTCTGTCTTCAGTTTCGAATATTCAATTTCTGTAACATCAATTATATTTGATGTTTTATTCTTCCTTGGAAATGGATAAGCAAACTAATACCGTTTCCTATCTTTGACTCAATATGTACATCCAAATTACCAGCCAGTTTCTCATTGGGCATGGTAGACACCAGCTAACTGGAGTTGAAACATCTACTCTGCACATTTTCATATTTAATTTCTGTTCATTCAAAAGTATTCTCCAATTTTTACCCTTCTCATTTAGATAGTCTATGGGGGAAGAGGGAGCTTGTTGTCACAGGGGCACTTGCCCTTGCTGATCCCCCAGAACCACCACTGGATTTCTGCTCTCCAAGCAAATGATTATAATAACAATAGCTCAAAAAAGAATGGAAATTGCTACGACTCTGTGTATTGGACTAAATAATGCAGATATGCATGTTTTTGCAATTTCTGTTACTATTACTATATATTTAAATGACTAGATAAATTAGATTAATTCTTACATTTATCATCTAAACCACCCAAGAAGAATGGGTCCCTTTGAGTCTTTCCAAAGTTCTTTAGGGTGTTTTTTCTTGCCACGTGTCGATCTATTCTTGCTCAATTTGGGCTTGGCCCTAGATATTAGAAGATAATCTAAAATTGTGAAGAAGCTTTGAGATAATATTCCTTTGTACAAAGCACTAAATTAATACATTTGAATTCACATGACTTGATTTAGTTTTCTGATTTTTCTTACTTACTTCTTTTTATCGATGTATATTTAGCATTATCCATGCTCATGTTTATGATTATCTTCCAACAGGTATATTTATTGTATTTCTTATGTGATCCACTTTAGGTGTCCTCTTACATGTATAAGAAATGAGTCCCAGTTAAGAAAAGTTTGTTGTGTTTGTTGTATGAGGCTGTTTAAAATGAAGGTAAAAAAAACAAAAAAACAAGTCAAACCTTCAAAGTTGTGGGAAAGCAGCTGGTTAATTTTGTTGTCATTAATCCTGAGCTCCTCTAGTGACTGAGGCAGAAAAGGGATCGTTTCCAGACCATTACCATCAAGATTCAGGCTTCTTAGAGTCAGGTTCTGTAAAGGATAAAAACAGAAAGTGTTTTCCCTCCTCCCTAAGGACATATTTCATTTATAATTCCCTCTGTGGGTTTAGTTCTTCACATGTGTAAACATTATCTGTTAATCATCGTGCCAGTTTAAGATGGCCATATTTCAAGTACATCCACCACATGAGTAGTCTTTTTTCTGGAAAAAAACTCTTTTTCAGCATAAGATATTTTAAGCCAATTTCCCATCTTTCCTAGCCTAATGGCACACTTTCCAAGTAAATCTGCTAGCCCCTGTCATTTGTGGCATATCTGGATTGGGTACTGTACATCTGAGCTCATTTCCACCCTTTAAAAAAAAAAAACCTCACTTCCATACAGGCAGTTTAAGGAGCCAGTGCTCTGCTGAAGGTTTACAGTCTTCAGAGCGTTCCACTGGTCAGTGTGGCTCCCTGCTTCACTGTAACATCTGTTAGTTTTAGAGACCTGTGTGGCCATTCCTCAATGGCTAAGGGAAACAAACAGCTAATTTGGGAGAGAAACTGGGCCCAGCTGAGACCACAGTTGACACATTAACAATGTGAGTGTTGTCACAATTATACTGTTCTTTGCTAGAGGTATTAATACCCTAAATATTTGAATGTGAAAGGAAAACCACAAACTTTGCACTAAACACCACGGCAAATCGTTCCAGGGCTGAATTTAAATCCTTATTTTAAGTTTTTCCCAGAGCTGTGCAGAGCAGTGGAGAAACCAATTGCCTTTGTGCTGTATTGTTTTTCTAATAATGCTACTTAAAATGTTAACAAAAAGAAGACCTAGAAGAAGTATTAATTGCACCTTTCTTGCAGTAACTACATAACAGAGTTAAGATTTTGCTTTTCTGCTTGCGTAAGACAAACTATAGTAACATTGTGGGCAGAGAGAGGGTACCATGAAGAAATCAGGGCTGAGAGAGGAGTCATCCAGCAGGTTTCTGCTAAGGTCCACCAATTCCAGGTTAGGCATACCAGAGAGAGCCAGAGCAGGTAATGTTGTGATGTTATTTCCTTTAATGAATGACATAAATAAAAGAGCAGAGGTTAAACTATAGCACTGGTCTTTTTCCTAAATTGCCCCATTTTGTAGCTGATAATATTTCAAGCATCCCCCTCTCACTTATGTACTGGATTTCTCCTACATATGGACATATGGTCATAAGTATCATATGGTGTGTGTGTGTGTGTGTGTGTGTGTGTGTGTGTGTGTGTGTGTGTGTGTGTGTGTGTGTGTGTGTGTGTGT
>JAUZST010001247.1:0-18580 GCA_034779995.1 Parotocinclus haroldoi | reverse complement strand
TTGTTAAACACAGTATCTGAACCCTCAGTATTAGCTATTGTGTTACTGTTTACACAGTGGAAAACATTAATTAGATGTTAGAGTTAATCCTGGAATACTTTGTACCTGACGTAGCTTAGCTTAGCTCTCCAACCTTCTGAAATGCCACCACCGTGAGTGTCACTGTGTCTTGTCTTCCTGAATTAACTCCCTCTGCTTGCTTTAGGCTATGGGTGTATGTGAGAGATGGCCATGGTTTTGTTTAGCCTCCATACTTTACAACACTTTTACTATTGGTACAGGTAACTGGAAGAATCTAGGTCAAGTTGCTTGAGGGCAGTATTTGATTGACATAAACATAGACACAAGAAAATGCTCCTTACATCTATATTTGTACACAATTTTCGGTCTAAATATTTTTAGATAAATTTAAAAACCACCACCCTTAAAAACTGTACCATTTTGAAGATGCGGTGGCTAAATTTACCAGAAGTATGTATATATACTGTAAAGATCAATGAGATTAGTATTTTAAAATAGTAGTTTAAGATAGTAAAAGAGATACGGTAGGTAAAATAAATATTTGATAAACTGTCGATTTGGATTGAATGGAGAATGGAGATGTCTGTGAGGTCTGTACAGTAATTTATATCGTAAGTACGCTTCAGCTGTGAAAGACAGAATCTACATCTGGATTAGAACAAAATCCAGAAAATGACATTGTAAGATTTTTAAATAATTACTTTGCATTTTATTGCATAAAACAAGTATTTGATTATCTAACAACCAGCAACAATTCTTGTTTTCTCAGACGTGTTTTTCTTTAAGAGGCTCTGCTATTCTGCACTCATTACCTGTATTCATTGCATCTCTTTGAACTCATCACCTATGTAAAACACACCTGTTCTCACACACAATCAATCACGCTACAACCTCTTGCTGTCTAAAGACACCAAAATTGTAGACCTACACAAGGCTGGGATGGGCTACAGAACAATAGTCAAGCAGCTTCATGAGAAGGCAAACACTGATGGTGCAATTATTAGAAAATGGAGGAAACAGAAGATAACTGTCATTCTTACTCATTCTGGGGCTCCATGCAAAATCTTACCTCTTGGGGTAAGGATGATTCTGAGAAAAAACAGGAATCAGCCCAGTATCAAATACCTACTGTATAAAAGTAAGTCAAGTGGGAATGAGGTAATGAGAACAAACCCTAATTTCCAGAACAGGCAATGCAAAGTCACCTTTAAATACCTAAAACTTTAAATAGGTAAATCCAGCACAGTGATAATAGAAAGTCACAGCGATCAATGACTGGCACTCAGAAAGCCTACGTATATGTAGATGAACAGCACAGCATGTATAGTACTTAGCAGACTACAGTACAAACTTAAACGTGACCATGCTCAACACATACTGTTACATAATTTGGTATGTATGTAGTTAATGCAAAGTAAACACATATCTATAAAACCAATCAAATATAAAATATGTAAACAAAACATCAAAGTATGACATAAATAAAATCATTTAATCATGTCATTCAAAATATGCAAAATATGTGCTAAACCTTTTAAAGCAGCAGTTTATGCCTCAGTGTTCATAGTTAAAAGACAGGTTTTTATCTTCTGTTATAATATGATACTATTGTTAAGATCTCAGTCATTCAAGTCAACAGTGATTTCTTGTACTAATGCTGTATACTGAATATTATTAAGTGTATACTCATCATATACAGTATATATTGGACCTGTATGTAATATGCATTATGTGCACTAAATATGGACTGACTCAGTATGTAGTACATACAGAAATACACTACTTACAAAAATTAGGACATATTTCAAATACTTAACGATACTCTTCAGCCCACCTTCTACTGGGTTCTTCAGATAACGGAATGCATACCCTTTGTGGCCGGAATTCCACAAATCCGCATATCCGTTGTGCAGTGGCAGCAAGAAATTGTATCTGCAACTATGTTGCATTGCTGTGCCTGTTCCTTCTTGAAAATAATGTCAAGTAGCGGTCATCTCTTGCTGTTGTGGCAGATAGGCAACCCTGCCCTAGTCTTCTTCCTACTGTTCCAGTCTGTTGAAAGTGATTCCACAGTCTACTAATCACACTTTGGGATGTTTTAAATGCCGTTACCACTGTTGTCTGTGTTTGACCAGCTTCAAGATGTCCTTTGGCTCTCCAAGGTTCACATTCAAGCAAATTGTGCTGCAGAGGCAATTCAATGGTTGGGAAATTACAGGATGTGCACTTTCAAGATTAGCGAATATTCAGATACTTTAGCACTTTTGCCCTTTTATATATTGCATTTCTAGCAATTAAATAAAAGTTTGCATGTTATTTGCATTATGGAAGAACTTTCTTTGATTTGTCATTTGCTTTTCTGATGTTCTTGTTTAAATAAAATCAAATGCTTTGTATTCACTTTTCATTATTTTTTTGTGAGCAGTGTGTATGCTGGTGCAAGTGTACAATAGAGTTCAAACTGGTGAATTACAAAATATGCCATACATGTGTGCAGTATGTACTGTACAGTACTTTATGTAGTAGATTACGACACAGTGGTGCAGTGGTCACTTGATCCTCATTCTGCCTGTGTGGAGTTTGAATGTCCTCCTCGTATCCATTTGGGTTTCCTCCGACATTCCAAAAACATGTGTGTTAGGTTAATTGGTGTTTTCAAAGTGCTGTATAGGTCTGTGTATGTGTGTGAGTGTATGTGCCCAAGATGGACTGAAGCTTTGTCTAGCCACTGACTTTCCAGTTGTATTGTAATACTTGTTCATGATGATAGCACATGCATAGTGGGAAAATCTTGGAAGCAGCATTAACATCAGAAAAGTAAGCAGAATTGAGACACAATGTATAATATTGAGTCACTGTTTGTCTGTTGTCTCATGCCATGAGTGGGCATATCTCAGTGAAAAGTCATGCTTTCTTTTCATCTTGTTCTTTGCCCTCTTGTATTGCGGTATGTGTGAAATAAATGTAATGCATTGTAAATTTTCCTCTTGTGTGAAAAAGCTCTTTTCAGTTTTTACCTTTCATCCTTCACCTCCTTTGAGAAACCATTGAAAATTGAAATGCGAAATCCAGTGAAGACTCTTGACAGGATATAATGTTACTTTAATGTAACTAAATTAAAAAGAAAAACATTAAATATAAATATAAAAAGGCTTTGAATATATTTTTTGTCTCACCTTAGTTTACTTTCATCTTATTCTTATTTGCAGCACTAAATATCACTCTGAAATTGAGTGGGGTGGTTTCATGGCTCATTTTATAAAACTTATAGTTCTTTAACATACAATATAACTTAATAATTGGTGACAGTGTGGGATGAATCTCTGTTTGCACTGTAAATATGTGACACAATCTGGACCATTTACTATATGATGCCATGGGTCTAGACTACTTATTGTAGTGGGGTCACAAAAATAATCCTGTTAAATCCTAAACAGAGTAATGTAACAATAATTTAATTTATTCTGCCATATGTGAAAAATGAATAACAAAGCAACACAAAACACAAAGCTTTATCTAGCTTTGCTATTTGCTTGATGTTCTGTTTAATATTTGTGGATGTTCATTACTCTCTGAGAAACTGAAAGCAACTAGCTTTGACTTTGACCATTCAAACTCTTTTAAGATTCTGGCATTATGGAAAATGTAGTGTCTGTAGTAAATTTGTGTATCTTACAGTTGTGCTCAGCAATCCAGTATAAAATTGACCTTTAAGTGGGGCACAGCAACATTTTACTGGGAAACAAATGCTAGTGTATTTGAGGATTGCTTTAGGCTTTGACTATTTCTAATTGCTCCGTGAATTCTCAGGCATTACACAAACAGACAGTGACAGAGGGTCTGCCTGCACAGTGAAGTGATGCAGATGTTGTGGCATGTGGTAGAGACATATTCCTATATGGGGGAGATCAATCTACATCTGAGCTAACCATTCAATATTTCAGCCATATATAAACATACATCGACATGAACTTCCACACAGCCTTACCATAAATCAGTGGAATGTACAACCCCAAATCATAAAAGGTTTGGACAAAATAAAAAAAAAAATAAAAACATATGCAGTTTGTCTTTCTTACAATGACTTTTATTTCATTGCAGACAGCATGAAACTGTGATATTTCATATATTGTTTGGTCAACTTCATTACATTGTTAATAAAATGCCATTCTTTCATTTCAGGCCTGCAACACATCTGCCAACCAAGCTGGGAATGTTGGGCCAGTAATATGATTTAAACATACAAAACAAGCAAACAAAAACCCTGGTGTGTCCACATGGACAAGGAATCGCTTTGGCAAACCCTTGTCAAGCACTACAATATGGAGTTAAATTAAGAAATGCTACAACAATATTTACTGTGAAAAAAACAGAAGTTGCATCGACTTCTCTGGGCTTTGGAGGCATCTGGAATGGACCAGAACACAGTAGAAATGTGTATTGTGGTCAGATTAATCAATATTCCAGATATTTCCTTGGAAAAATTACTTTGTGTGCTCAGTAACAAAGATGAAATAGACCATGCAGACTTTTATCACAACAAGTCCCAAAGCCAAGGTCTGCCATGGTTTGGGGCTGTGAGAGCCCCAGTATAATTTACACTTCTGTGACAGAAGCATTAAAGCAGAGAGGTACAATGCCCAGCCTATGCAGGAGATCATGAAGTTCATATGTGAAAACGCTATTGATTGTAAGGCGGTCCTTTAAGTAAGGTCAAGTCCACCCTGAAGAGGAGAGGGTCATATCTCTGTAGCAACTATGGGTTGGATGATTCAGGTTTCAAGTCTTGTACAATCTGTGTAAATTATGGCTGACTCCCCACTGATGGTAGTGTATGGGTGAGTTCCAGTACCACCTGTCTTAGCTATGTCTGTACTATTCCTTGCTTTCAGAGTTCACTGTTTCAGAGTTTCTCTGAGTTTAGGAAACAAGATCTATGGTGGTACAGCATGTGCCCCATCTTGTTTTTCTAGTCATCTAGTATCACTATGAAAGTCTATAAAATACAAATAAAATCTATTGTCCGAACACAAGCGTGTGTAAACCTAACATCCATTGCAGCATGCAATGCACTTAAACATCTGACCTTCCATGTAATATCCATTACCTCATAAATCCATTTAGGAAATCAACAATATGTCATTTAGACAAATGGTGCCCAAACTATAAGACTGTAAAACATGGTCTATGTCTTGCCCTTGCCCTATAAATGTACACTGAAATCCTATAATTCTAATTTTAAGTTTGGTCTTTGCTGACAAGGACATCAGAGATTGAGCTCTCCCTATAGGCTAATTAATCCTGCTCAGCATGGCCTTGATCAATACAATAATGATTCCTACCATAATTCACCTCATCTAGTTTGTTTGGTCTGAACTGCCCATGTCTATTCTTTCTCTGGTTTGTGGTCAACACATTTAAGCGAGTTACCTCAAGGATCTTAATTTTTATCAACTGTGGCCACTGTCATAACAAAAGCAGTGACTGTTAGGCAGAAAGTGAACGTGCTAAAAAATTCCAGTAACAAAATATTACTTACATGAGAAACATTTGCAAAATATTAATTTTAATCTGTTTGTATACATACTTTGTCAGTCCCCTTCACTCTTTTCTCTCATGGTCAGGTCCCCAGAAGAACCACCACATATCAGATCCCATTTGGGTGGTGGATCATTCTTAGCACTGCAGTGACGCTGATGTGGCAGTGATATGTTAGTGTGTGTTTTACTTGTACAATTAAATCAGTGATGCTGGAGTTCTTAAACACTATGTTCACTCACTGTGCACTCTGTTAGACACATCTACCTTATTGTTCATTATTGTAGATGTAAGGTCATCAATCATTCATTGTAAATCATTTGTTGTTTGCATGCTTTTACAGGACGCTGCCTAATGAATACTGATGGCTGGACATTTTTGGTTGGTTAACTATTTATGCAAAACTTTTTTTCTTAATTATTTTAATGGCTTAAGATATACTTAATATGAGAGTGAAAACAGTTACCAATTCAAGTTTACAGCATTAGAATTTTATATACTGTAAATGTGCCTTGATAAATGACTAGGGGGCAGTGCTTATTTGATTGAAGGATATTTTTTAGACTGATGTTACTGTCTAGCAGCATGTTAAGTGCTATTAGTAATACAAGTAATTGCTTCAGAAATATCAGAGAGACAAACTCAAAAGCAAAGCTTGTTTCATGCACAAAACTAAACATGCGTTTAAATAAACTAAAAATATACTTTTTGCAGACTACAAAACACTGTTAACTAAGCAAAGTTGTCACAAATTCTCATGTTTACCTTTTTACAGTAGCTTCACTTGTCCAGCCAAGAAAATCCTTCCTCAGTTGTTACAAAATGTTACAGATTTTCTTAATAAAAATCCAACTTTTACTCCAAACCTCAATTTCAATTTTAAAAATATCTAACAATCTATTAAAACATTAATTTAGAAGTCAAAAGCACAACAACAAAGACCTAACTTGAAAATGAAACATTTCAATTATAAGAACTCCTGAACCCTCCATTATAAGATTTCTAATGTGTAAGCCCTTAGTGCACTACATAAATTGACCATTAGGCTCATTTCAGAGACAAAGATAAATCCTTAATATGATTATTTTTATGGTTGTCTATTAGCATACTGGCACTCCAAGCAACTTTTACTGTAATAATAGTAATAACAGTATTAATAATAATATCCATTATTAATTTATTGATTAACTAAATCGTGTATCATTGTGTATAAACATGCACTTATATAGATATATAAATAATATATTCTTCATTTCCTAAATTAAATTTTATCTCTTATTTATTTACTTTGTCTTTTTTCTTTTTTCATTTGTTCACTTGTTCACTTGTTTATTTATATATATTTATAAGCCATTAAATTTCAATGTTGTATCGTCTGCCCTAAAACGACTTCAAAAACATTTAATGGACTGGCAAATTACTATTCAGTGTAAACACATTGTGCTGTGAGAAAAAAATGTAGCAAAAAGGCAGCTGGTCATTTGTTGTTTAGACAACAAGGTGCACTTTGAACAGAGTTAGAATCCACAGGGATAGACTGTTATGGTTCAGAGGAAGGGCAAAAGGACATTCATTAATAGAATCTGGCAAATTCGAAACACCGAAACATTCCTAATAGATTGTTCTGTTTTCTCTTAACTTCAGCAAATAATTTTTGACTGAATATAAGCTTATACAAATGTGGCATGTGTGATGCTGGTATTTCCCATGTGGAACATTGTAAAAGAAGGCTTACCATTCTTACATATGGGGCAGCATTGCTCTGGCTCATACACTGGATTAACACACTCGGGAACTGCACAGTCAGCCACCACACAGTGCACCTCGCTGTTCGGCTCACAGCGACACCACTCACAGGGCGACGGCTAGAAAGAAACACACACACATACACACTGCATCAGAGGATCTACACTTCATCTGCTGCATACACTGGCTCCTATGTATATGCCTTCAAATAAGGAAAATTGATCTGAAATTGAATTTGATACTTTTCTATAAAGACTCAAATTAAATAATTATTTTATTTAATATTTAATTTATTGTTTAAATTACTATTCACATGCAGTGGCAGTATTAAAAAAGCACAAATCAGGGATGTTGTATGCAGACAAAGTTTGCACATTCAAGGTTTATTAAAGATTTTTTTTCAGTAACTAATATGCATGTATTGCCAATAATGCTGTTGAAAGCCATTTCTGAAGTAATAAATTATAAATTAGTCATAGCAAGCAAGAAGTAGCTAAGTAGCTATTACATAAAATATCATGAAATAAATATGTTTATGTATTAATGATCCTTATAAAATCCTTGCTTCCATGCATGATACAATTTATTTCACTGTAAACTTTGTTTTACAGAAAACTGCCTTTTCTATTGCAATTTATTCATGAACCAGAACATGTTGGCTTGCTCCCCTGCCCCACACAGGGAAAACATGGCAACCTTGCATAACTGCAGATTTTCAATAATCTGAATGTAAATAACTTTTGTTAATCACTCTGTGACTCACTGGGTGACCAATATTAGAAATATTGAAAAACACAGACCCTCACATTAATATAAAATATCCCACATTTCAGCTTCAAACAGCCACTATGGTAAGTGTGCATACAGCCCAACCCTTCATCTTATAATAATATTTGTTTATGTTTTCTCACAGGGTGAGTATAAAACAAAAGAGATGCTTGGATTTGTATAGCAAATTCAAATAAGGAACTACGCTTTTATTGTGGATTCCACGTCATTAGAACATAAAAACATAAAAAAAAAAAACAGTTGATTTTCTATGTGACACATACATTGCTCACAAAAAATGGGGATATTTTATTATGGTGTATTTCACCCCCTAATTTAGTGAGCAGTAAGGTTAATACTATAAGTATTAATACAATATCATTCATATATTCAATTTAATTTATTGATTTTCTTTTTTGCTTAATAATGGTCAACATATAACACATTTCTGCTCATTTTAATGAAGCCATAACAAACTGGTAAAGTCCTCACAAACTTGCACTAGTGTTTGTGTATAACTATTTAGTGTAAATGTCCCTTATAAATTGTATAAAATCCATTTTTAAAATCCATTTTAATGGAGTGTGTTCCAATATGTATTAAAATGCATTCACTACAGTTTTACAAGTGTCATATTAAAATATTAGCTTGGATAATTTTCATTTACAGAAATGACTATTTATATAGAGCTTTTTACAATGTCTTAAAGCAGTTATACAATGTTAGATTATCTTGTAATGCCAATCCCAAACTGAGCAAACCTAGGGTGGCAGTGGGAAGGAAAAAGTCCCTAAATGTTATGTCAGGAACTAGAAAACAGAAACTAAGGAAATATTAACAGACGAATAAAATAATTTTCTGATTCACTTTAGGACCTTGTGTCTGACCTTAGCTGGAAAGTCCTTGGCAGCACACTCCAACCACATGTGTATGTTTTTAAGAAAAAAGACAGTTAAAAAACAATCTATTAAAACCACCCTACTGTTATTCATATAGCAGCATATTAATGTTTTATTCCTTAGTTACCTTACTAAAATAGTTCCATTTTTTATTAATAACACTTTTAAAAATGTATTTTCTACTCCAGGTAAGGCTTAGTCTCTACCACAAGCAAATGTTCTTCGGACATACTGATTCCAGTACTGTTTACATTAACAAAATGTTAAGTTTACATTATATTAGATTATGATATTTACCAAGTGCTCGGTGCTAACCTGCGTCGACCTAACAGTCCCTGTATTTGTCCAAGACCATGTTAAAATTATTGGAGCAACCTTATTCAGATTCATATTTATATACAGCTCTAAAAAACATCTTTCACCTTAGGATAATCAATAGACGCAATTATTTCATGCTAGATCTAAGTTTGTGAATGAAAATTGCTGATTGCTGAGCATTTTATGCAGTGTGAGCAGTACTCTGGCATGAAATGCTTTTTCACACCATGCTTAGTAAGACATCAGCTGCGCATCCTTCAGGGGTGTAATTACTCATTCAAATCCATTCCAAACTCACCATTCTACTGAAAGATTGCCATTCCAGTCCATTCAAAACAGAAATAAATCAAAACAGCACCTGTAGACATTCACCTGTATATACATGTAATGAAATAACGGACTAACTAAGGATGTGTGAAAAATAAACATTTGTGTAATTCCACATTAAATACTGTACATGCCATATCTCCATTACTTGAATGTTAACTAATTAGCTATTTTTATAATCAGAGTTTTTTTTTTTAATTCCATTGGACCAAAATCCTATATAGCCCTCAGTTACATATACAACACAAATTCTAAACATTTATCAGTTATTACCATTATACACCATAAATTCCACTTATGTCACTATTACTAGCAATATACAACACACAATCATAGGTCTTGATTATAAGCAATATACAGGTTTGTACATACAGCAAAGTATTTTTGATATTTTTTAATCAGTCCAAATTCCTTATACAGTATTCATCAATTATTAGCAACATACAATAGCTTACAGATGTCATAAACTAAATAGCACAAATGTAACTCACATTAAACAGTATCCCACAGATGTCAGATATTTATCTAAAATATGATATATAAAATATTTATATTAACTATTAGCATTAAAAAGCATAGATTAATGTCTCAATCATTAGAAATGATTTTTTGTGCAAATTTCATTATTTTAAATAATGTCAGCTCGTACATCATTAAAACAACAATGACGATATTACTCTAGGCATTATATATTGGACATCTTTATACTGTTGCAGCAGTAGGGTGAAGATTTCAGCAAAAGCACAATGAAAAACCACTTCTCTCCACTGTTTACAGTGAACTCAGTACAATGTACTGTATTGTATGCACTACATGAGTACTTTTTGGTATCCATTTACTGCATTTTGTGAATTAAATGCCCTATACGTTCTTCTGTGACATTTTGCATATATTTAGATTGCACTACATAGTACATTCATTTAGAGTAATTCATTGCAGGCTCAGGATTTTGAAGAGGGTCCCATATTCTCAGAGGAACAAAGCAGAGCTATCATCAAACATGGTTTTGGCAAATGCTGTGAAAAAACAAACATGCTTATTGACCACACAGCTTTCAATAATGTCCATCAGGACTCTGTCTCTATCTGTTGAATAAATAAAAAACATCACACAGAGAAGAAACAATTGTACCAAGTGCCAATTTGAAAGTCATTTAGAGAGAGCGAGAGAGTAAAACTCCTGTGGCATAAATATGTGGGGGTAAGTAATGTTTACTGTATTTTGCAATCTACACTGAGCCTTTTTACATGGAAATGTATAGCAGTTCTATATTGAACTAGACAATGTTGTATGTTTTTCACATAGTTTTACAAATGGATTCTGATCCAATATAACATCAAAATGTGCACGGCAATCATGTAGAATGGGATCCTACACCAATATCCCAACTTACAACACAAACCAAATCACAATATATCTCATCACATTTTTTTGACAGATTGCATATTGTCACAGCAGAAGACCAATGCAGTGAATGCAGTGAAGATGAGATACAGTACATTGTCATCTAGAAAATGCTCTGTCCCAGAACTGGTTTCATATGCACCTGAAATTTTACCTCCAGTACCTCACAATACTCAACCTTCCTTTACTCTTTTTTTTGGTATGGCAGTACAAGTTTTGTAATCTCCCACCCTATGTCAGGATATCCCTTATTCAAGCCATGGAGGAAGCCAGCAACCAAATTGATGGAATAAATTCTCCTCACTCTGAAGACATGACCTGTGATGTGGACGAAGTGCTTAGACAGATCCAGCTAGGCAAACAGATTATTCTTTTTTAAATGCATGCTTTTTGTGTTATCTAATTTTTTGTATGATGTGTATGCAATCCATTATTTATGCAAAATGCAATCTTTGGAACTGCATGTTTGTGTTATCCTGCTACGCATGTATGCACTTGTGTGAACTTTGTGTAGTGAACTCTTTTTGTTTTCAAAACAATGCTTAAGCAATTTTTTAATTTAGTTAATTTATCATGAGCAGAAACTGTGAAAAATTACTGCATTTAACTTGGTGGATGCATTGCAAACATGCTTGTTTTTTTCTTTCTTCCTTGTTTCTCTTGTGTGCGGATTTACAAAGGTATAGTACTTATTGCGCTTTTTGTATAGTCATACAAATGTTGTGGTGCATACCTGAATTACTATTTAATGATATCATTCTATTGTTTCAAGCACTTCTAATCTTCCAAGCACTTGTTTTTCACACTCAAACATTTTTAACCCAAACACTGAAGTAGAGTTGTACTGTCTGATGACCTTTCCAGTACTGGGTGTGCATCTGCATGCTGCAGTGTGCCAATTATTCTGATTAGGCTGCAGCTTTGTGCTTATTCTGAGCAACGTTGCTATCTCTTTGGGAGCAGGATCAGTGGGAAGTGGGACTTGCTGACACAATCTGAAGGTCACAGGGTTGGGCTGATGAATTATGGGTGCTGACCCTAAACCACCGTTGGTCATGCCCTTCAGTCTCCATCCACTGTGTGAACTGTGGAACCGTGTGAAACCCCGGCACTTCTAATCGGCTGCTGGATGTTGATAAGGGCAGCTGGTCTGGTGAGACCAGGCTGTGTGCAAAATGCCTTTAATTATCTGCAGTTCATTGCAGAATCTAAGGAAAGCTGAACTGTGGCACATCTAAAGAAAGGATGAGATGGCCTGATTTCCTCTCATGTAATGATATACTTAATGTGTTAAACCCTGAAGTTCCAGTCTTTAAAAAATGCAATAAAGACTTAACACACTCCACTTTGTGAAAGGTCACCAGAATGAAGTCATCATCAAAGGGCAACACTATAAAAGAAATAAAGTGCCAGACAGTACAGACTGTAAGTCACAAGATCTATTGTGTATTGCTTTAGCAGACAAGGTTCCTCTGGCTCTGTTACTGCGACATCTTTCTAACACAGCCTTCTTACAAGCACTAATAATGTCATAGTCAGAGATTATAGCCCTGCTTTACATAGACATGGACTTTTTTGCTTAACTCCAGAGGAAATAGGACACAGGCATACCTATGCCCTTTGTAAAGGTTACAGTCAGCTTTCCCTCTATTGGACAGTTTTATTAATATAGACATATGTGACTAGATAAATAAGTTTAATTCTTATAGTTATCATCTAAGCCACCCAATGAGGATGGGTCCCGTTTTGAGTATTGGTCAAAGTTTCTTACTTTAAATTTTTAGGGAGTTTTCTCTTGCCATGGCCACATTAGGCTTGCTCAATCTGGGATTGGTCCTAGATATTAGAATGTAAGCTAAAATTGAAAGCTTATCTGAGAAAATTCTACTGTAATCAAAGTTGTACCTTTCTGTGACAGCCAACCTGACAGTAAGTCAAAACTAGCCAACAAGAGATTAAATACCTTCAATAGGATTTCATATTAAAATTATCCAAGACATTATTATAATACAACAATTTATAATAATGACGTTTATTAACAAGCTCTTCTAATATGCAAAGTCAAGTATTAACTCGTTCCTATGTTACATTCCTTTTTCCATAAGAACGGCATAAATCTTTTAGGTTCAGGTTCTGCAGGTTAGTCCAACTGAAAGTTGTCACCCTAAGCATTTGGACAGCAAATACATGCTCCTGAGAAAAAGCACTGTCTGAGGCTAAATTCAAGGATGTAATGTGCCCAGGCTCTCATGTGTACTTTTGTGCTCCTACAGACAGTCCTCACTGGAATCAATATAAACAATATATACAGTACATATCAAAATTCATTGTAACAGGTAGGGCTCACATAACGCCCATGATACATTCTGTGTAATTATGCATTGTGTGATTTTGATGTCGGAATACCATATTAAATACCAATAGCTATATATTACATACTATGTACCAAAGCTCTTGAACGTTGTCACACATGCCTGGATGTATTATCTGCAGGCTCTTTAGAGACTTCAGCATGTGTAGTGTTCAGCATGCTCTCTTATACCTGCATGGATTTTTGGAAGATACTTTAGGTACAGTGCTATGGTTAGTCCAGCGCCTTGGAGATACTGTATGTTTGATGTGGTTATCATGCTGGAATATTGCCCTGCGGCTCAGTTTTTGAAGGGAGGAGATCATGCTCTGCTTCAGTATGTCACAGTACATTTTGGCATTCATGGTTTCCTCAGTGAACTGTAGCTCGCCACAGCTGGCTGCACTCATGCAGCCCCAAACCATGACATTCCCACCACCATGTGAGACTGTAGGCAAAACACACTTGTCTTTTTACTCCTTATCTTATTGCCGCCACACATGCTGAACACCATCTGAACCAAATAAGTCTATCTTGTTTTCATCAGACAACAGGACATGGCTCCAGTAATCCATGTGCCTGGTCTACTTGTCTTCAGCAATCAGTTTGTGGGCTTTTTTGTGCATTATCTTTAGAAGAGGCTTATTTCTGGGATGACAGCCATATAGATGAGTTTTATACAGTGTGCAGCAAATGGTCTGAGCACTGACAGGCTGACCCCCCACCCCTTTAAACCTCTGTGGCAATGCTGGTAGCACTCCTATTTTCAAAAGCAAACCTCTGGATATGACGCTGAGCACGTGTACTTAACTTCTTCAGTCGATCATGGCAAGGCCTGCTCAGAGTGGAACCTGTCCTGTTAAACAGCTGAATGGTCTTGGCCACTATGCTGCAGCTTAATTTCAGTGTGTTGGGAATCTTCTTATAACCTAAGACATCATTATGTAGAGCAACATTTCTTTTTTTCAGATCCTCAGAGAGTTCTTTGCCAAGTTGAATTTCTAGTATGAAAGAGTGTGAGAGTGATAACATCAAATTTAACACACCTCCTCCCCGTTCACACCTGAGATGTTGTAACACTGATATGTCATCAGGTGTACTGTGTTGGGACACAGTGGTTTAGACATTAATGGCTGTGTGGTGAGTATTTAAATTTAAACTTTTGTACAAGCTGTAGACTGACTACTTTACATTGTATGAATGTGTTATATTTTTAGTGTTGTCCCATGAAAGATGTAATTAAATAGTTACACATTTGTGAGGGGTGTACTCATTTTTGTGAGATGTATTCATATATAGTTGTATTTTAGTCCATTGAGAAAGTTTTATACCTATGTCAGTGTCACATGTTTTTGCATGAAGTATATTACGAATTACATCCTGTTTGGCATGCAGTCGGCAATTAGCTTAAATGTGCGACAAGAGACACTCTTTGTGCTACGATGGCACTCATGCAATCAGAATTTGTCATGGTTGTAATGCTTTAGTGCTGTGTGAATCTGAAAAATGTTATTAACACATGAATAGACAGTTGATCCTGCTCACTGGTGCTCTGTGGGTGAAGGCACTTCATCTCCTGCCAAATCTTTTAGACAGCAAATGACAGAATATGATTCAGCCAGAATGTGAACCTATATTTACAAGAATAATACCCTGATACTATGCAATTAAAGAAAGAAAGACAAAAAGGCCAGTGTTTTTATTAAACTCATAACACAGTGGTCAAATGATATGCTGTTAATTTCTTAAAAGGAAACAACTGCAGGCAACTTATATAAATGAAATATTTCTTCTTAATTAAAAAAAGTATAGACTTTTTTCCCATTAGATCTCAGAACTGGTTTATTTTTCATTACAATTGATGAACTGCCACATTTATATATGTACCCTGTAATTTCACCAGGGGTGCCCAAAACTTTGCATACAGATGGGTTGTTTCATGAGCTGCATGGTGTCCTTTCCACCACTAGGGGCAGCAAGTGTGTATGTTGCTGTGCTAGCTTCTTCTTTGACTAGAGAGGGTGGCAGATTGCAAGTTAGTATTACCCACACTATGTGGGTAATGATGGTAATGTGTATGTATCAAGCTGTGCTTAATCCGAATGAACTCCATTTTCTATAAATACACTGCTCGGAAAATTACAGGAACATTTTAAGTCAGAGTAAAAATCACATTAATTAAATGTCTGCAATGTTGATGATATGAGCAGTTAGGTAGTGGCAGGGCAGGGGTAGTGTTGGGGTGGTGGTTAATTAGTTTCAGCTGCTTTGGTGTTAAAAAAAATTAACAACATGTGCACTAGAGGAGCAACAATGAGACAACCCCAGAACAGAAGTAGTTTAATAGGTAGATGTAATTGACATTTTCTCATCTTGTTTGCCTCATTGTTCACTAGTTTTGCGTCACTACTAGTACCATTGTCCAGATCCCTACAAAATGACCTCTAGCAGGCCATTGGTGCCCAGCACCGTAGAGCTCGACTGGCTATGACCCATCTTCATTACTCATACTGAGGGAAGGAGGTTATGACCAAAATCTCGAGATACATGACTTCATGCATCCTGTTCCCTTTGCAAAAACGCCCCCAAAGTATGATGTTTCCAATGTTTCTTCTTAGGGGATATATATATACAGTATTTCACAAAAGTGAGTCCACCCCTCACGTTTGTAAAAAATATTCTATTGTAGCTTTTCATGGGACAACACTGAAGATATTGCACTTTAATACAATGTAAAGTAGTCACTCTACAGCTTGTATAACAGTGTAAAATTCTTGTTCACCCAAAATAATTAAACACACAGCCAATAATGTCTAAACCACTGGCAATAACAGTGAGTACACCTCTAAGTGAAATTGTACCCAATTAGCCATTTCCCTCCCTGGCACTCATTAGTGAATTATTGCTCTATGTAATGATGGCCTAGACTATAAGAAGGTTGCCAACACCCTGAAAGTGAGCTGCGGCACGGTGTCCAAGACCATACAGGACAGTATTCCAACATCCTTGCTAAAGAAATTGTGGGTAATGGTTGTATGTCTCCAGACCTAAACCCTATTGAACATATGTGGGTTACAGAAGGTGGAGGAGTGTACGGACTCTAGCATCCACTAGCTCTGTGGTGTCGCCACGGAGGAGTGGAAGAGGATTCCAGTGGCGACCTGTGAATCTCTAGTGAACTCCATGCCCTAGAGAGTTAAAGCAGTGCTGGAAAATAGTGGTGGCTACACTATATATTATCATTTGGGCCACATCTGTCTTGATTATATTGTATCAAAGAGTTATATCTTCAGTGTTGTCCCATGAAAATATATAATAAAATAGTTACAAAAATGTAAGGGGTGTACTGGCTTTTGTAAGATACTGTATGTATGAAATAAAAAAATATATAAAATTTATTCTGGAAAGACATTAAAATACAGCATATTTATCACAAAATCTAAAAGTTAAAGGAGGTAAAGTTTGGCAAGGTGAAAGGACGTTTTGAGAAAGTAAAGATACCAGGAGTAAGTGGGAGAAAAAAGCTGGATTGATCTGAAAGCAGATAAATGGGAATGGAAGAAAATTTTAACATGTTAAGGAATAAGTAAATTCAGATTTTTACAATTTGATTAGTCTAATTTGGGTTTAACAGGGAGGTTATTGTTTAAAGAAGCCATTTTGAGTTCCTCATTGCTGGCAGATGCAATTTGGTGTTCAGCTCAGTATAATTTTTGCACCTTTTTCACAGCCCCTCCTTCTAAAAATACTAATAATTGAATTCCCCAGTTCTGCGCCCAAGTCCAAACCAGCCAATACCATCATTTATTTTAATTAATTATGGGATTCTGTCTATCCTGCATACTTGGTTCCTGACACCCCTATCATAACACACAGTAGTTTAATTGCCCAGCAATTTAGACTTCTTTTTTCTTAATGACAAGGTGAGCTTGTATTTAATTTAGTTAACTACTGCATGAGGAAATATTATTGAGTACTGGAGCTATGAGCACTGGATGATGAAAAAGGCAATAAAACTATTCAAATATGAGAATGTTTGGACAGGGTTATCTATCCGCTCAGCTATTGAAGTAGGAATCTCAAGTGAGGCTAAAATCACAAGTCTTATCTGACTCACAAGCTCCAGAGTTGCCGGTTGTACTTTTACTTACTGTATTTTGGAGATTATACAGGTACATTTAAGATACATGAATTCTGTCTGCTTAGTAAAAACATATGTTGCTTGACTAAATAAATAGTTTCTATTTTAATGGCATATTTCAAAATGCATTCCTTATTATATTTTATGCATTAAGCCAGCTAGTTTCTCCAAAAGAACAGCTGCTATTATCATGAACTCTGAGAGATAGATGAAAATGAAATGGTAATTAGCAATCACATTCGTGGAATGTGTGTGTGTGTTTGTGTGTGCGTGAGTGCACAACTAGTGCAATATTTGACTAGAGCTAGATGTGCTTGACATCTGTAAGAAGGTTTATGTTTAGTTTGTTTGTTTATAAATGTATATACGTACAACCTCTGTGTGAATCATTAAATCAAAAATCCTGATTGACAACTGGATATGAGGTTATACCCTTTTGAGAAGTCAACCAATCATCATAATGGGCTGTTCCTACAGGCGGGGCAATGAAAAGTGACATGTCCAATAACATCTGAGTGGGTACTCCATCACACCATAGACACCTAGAGATGCACAGGCTTCACTGTCTATTAGTTCTGTGTGAGACTTCGAAGGAGATTTGGCACACAGGAGTTGTTCACGTCATATCAGTATAGCAATGGGCAGACATTACCAAATACTAATAAATTCTAAAATATATGCGTGATTCAAGGATTCAAGGATGCTTTATTGTCATTCTCATCACATGTGGTACATGAGGTGGAACGAAATTTAGATTGCATGGTCCCAGTTACACTCAATAAGAATAAAGTCTCAATATAAGATATAACATAGAAATAAATAGTTGAAAATGAAAAAGTGAAAAGCAGCAGTAAGGTTTCAGAGGTTTAATGCTCTACTCAAAATGTTATACTGATTATGATTTGTAACGTATTAACGTATGTTAAATTTTAAAATATGACGTGTTACGTTTTACGAAACGTCTTGTGTCTGTATATAATTTAAATAATTTTGTACCTATTCTTAGTTGATAATAATCCATTCTATCCAAATACCACTCAGTATAATTACATCCCACTGAGATATATA
>JAUZST010001236.1:0-18580 GCA_034779995.1 Parotocinclus haroldoi | reverse complement strand
GTCTGTTCTACAGAATGAAATGTCTGAATGATGCTCATCCAAGACTGGTGATTCCATACTTTTTGCCAGGGGTTGTATATAAGTGACCATGACACAGGACAATATAGCCCTGTAATGCACAATGATAGTGATGCCCTTTGTGAGAAGAAATGATGGTAGAAAACCATGTTCATGAATTGTTCATGATACACTATAGCGTGGGCATGGTTCCACTCGCATTTCAGGCCATGGATTTTTTCCCTAGGGTTTTACAAAATCTGTGATTATGGTCTTACATAGTTTGAATGGAGCCTTGCTGTTTTTTCATGACCTGTATTTTTGTCATTTGTTCTGCCTAAAGCTTTGTTCACGAGGGATACACAAGCAGTTGAATTAGGGGCAGATATTGACTGATAAAGGTGCAAATAATGGTGAAACGTGATGACACCTCTGCAGTTGATGGCAGAAATTTTAAATTGGCATGAGGACAGAGAGCATCATCTGCAGTGAAGAATATGCTTCCTCCAAAGATTCGGTCTGATCTTTCACAGCAGCCTTAACATTTTTCCATGATCCATTATTCCCTGCCTGTATCAGTTATTTCACAAGCCGTTCAATTTATTAACATGGTAAAAAAAGCTCCATGAGGCAGCTCATGCAGGACTATGAACAATATCTGAACCAACAACTTTTAATGACTAACTGCAGTTATTATTAGAGCCCTGCTTTTTAAACTCTTGATAATGTCTTTCTTTCTTCCTTCTCTTGCGTTCTTTCTTTCTTATTTCTTTATTTCTTCTATCTTTCCATCGGTTCGTCCATCCATCCATCCATCCATCCATCCATCCATCCATCCATCCATCCATCTGTTCATCTAAAAACTAGACCTTTTATGAGCCTCCATATGTGATAGTGCTAAACACAAATGCCTTGAGAGTTCTTCCCCAAGAGAGACCATAAAATCCAAGATTACATGAAAGATTCCCAGTCTATTATAAAAATCATATTGTGTAGATACAAAATAAAATACAATTGTTAACATTCACACAAAGTCTCCTCAAAGGGAAGTCAAGCTCCGTAAGGGTTAAGGGCCTACCTCAAATGCGTAACAGTGGCATTTTGTCAAAAAAGGGTTTGAACTAACAACCTTCCGATTACTAAGGCACAGCCATAATTACTAAAGCATTAGTTTGCATGTACAGTCTAATAGATTGCAGATTTTGCTAATGGGCATTTTGGATAATGAGAGTTACTCATTATTTCAGTAGATGTTTATAATTTTAGCAGATGGAACATGCAAGAATATGGAGAAAGCAGCTATATTGAATGTCCACTTACTGTCTTTTATTGTTGTACAACTAATCGAAAATTACAACATTGGCCTTTTTAACAGTAACACCCTATCTACTGTATTTGTTTGAAAGACTAATTCATGCTTAATATTTTCTTTATTTGTAAAAGTGAGAGCGTGGTATCAGTCACGTAATGTGAAGTTCTCAAATAGTGTAGGAAATGTCCACTCCCTGACAAGTATTTCATTATTGCACATCTAATTGAAAACTACAACGATGAACTTCTTTTCCAGAATGAGACTTTACTTAATAGTAATGGTACTCTGATTCTCAATGAAGCAAGTACTCCACATTTTTAAGTTTTTTTGGTGTGTCTAGAGAGAAAAGAAAGTTGGTGATGTGACATGCTTGTATAGCAGTACTTTTGGCTCCAAGCAATTGGGGAATTCTCCACGTGTGAATACCTAGCGGTGCAATTTAAGTGTGATCATCCTGTTCTTATGCTTGTCATCTACCATCTGCTTAGGTATTATGGCAGACTTTCTTGATAAGTGTGATGATAAGTTTTCAACATATTTTGTGTGCTTTAATTACTGTAAACTTTAAAATTCATACACACGTTTGCACAGTTCTAATAACTTCCCATATGTTTCTGGCCCCACTCATAAGAAGGGGCATACCCTACACTTGATTTTTGTATGTACCAGACGCATATAAGCACCTGACATAGTGAATAATTAAATTGATACTGTTGTACTACTAAAGACCTAGGTTATTACGATAAAACATATACCATTATATGATCATATCAATACTTATTATTAAGTCTTATTAAAATTCCAGTCTATCATAACTGTAAAACTGCACTTCTAGGCATCTGGATAGATTTAAGAAATAATAAATGGCAGTTTGTTGTGGCAGATGGGTGACCCTGCCCTAGTCTTCTTTGTACTGTTCCAGTCTCTTGAAAGCAATTCCACAGTCTGAAGATGGTAAAGCAGCATGAAAAATGACAACACTGCCCAACTCTAGCACTTATGCCTTGAAACGTCACGCACTAACCTGGGGAGTCAATTCTGAGGCCTTTGCATCGGTGCTTCCATTTCCTTCTGTAGTTAATGCACGACTATATCCCTAGCAACAGAGGCTTATTAATCTATTAGCATGCTGTTCAGTTACATAATTGATTTGAATATGTCCATGTCTAAGAATGTTCTGCAGTTAAGCAAACAAAAGAGAGATATTCCTAAACCTAGGAATATTATGCCTAGCTGCAGTGTTCCTCCAGCAGGCAGAGATTTTCTACTGCTGTAGAGCAAGCTTTAGTCCTAGGTGAAGTTTTTAGCATGGATTTTGATCCAACAGGGAGATGCTGAGCTCCAGTACAGAGATGTTTTCCTCTGAAGCTAAAGTTTCACTAGTTTAAGATTTCCTCTTACAGGGAGAGGTTTTCCTCAAACAGAGAGAGTTTTTATCCCTAGTTAAAGTTTCACCAAGACAGGTTTTTCTCCAAATTGTCTTTTTTCCCTAGATGAATTCATGCAAATTAAGCTGTTTTGCTAGGTTCAGATTCTCTTCTACAGGGAGTTTTTCCTCTGACGGGGAGAAGGTTTTATCCCTAGACAATCAGACACTAAGATGAGTTTTCCTTGAAGAACACTACTAGATATAGAATCCTTTGGCATAAAGATTCTTTAATCATTCCTTTCTATCCCTCTTTTCTTTTTATTTGATTCATGTCTTGTAAAGCACTTTGAATTGCTGCTTAGATGAAAGGTTCCATATAAATAACTATGATAATAATGATGATGAATATTATTATTATATACTAGGGACTGCACTGAATTTACATGAACCAGATGTGTACACTGCACGGTGGCTCAGTGGGCAGCATCGCTGCCTCACAGGAAGAAGGTCATGGGTTCAATCTCTGGGTGGAGCGGCCTGGGTCCTTTCTATGTGGAGTCTGGATACCCTCCCCATGTCTGCATGGGTTTAGTCCGGGTACTCCGATGTCCTCCCACAGTCCAAATACATGCATGTTAGGTTAATTGGTGTCTCTAAAGTTCCCCTTAATGTGTTTATGCTCTACGATAGATGGGTGCCTGATTGTTCTTGCCCTTATGCCAAGGGCACTGACTGGCCTGCGACCCCGTGTGGATTAAGCGGAAGATAATGGATGGAATATGTGTACATGGCTTTTCACATATGATTGTGAAGTTGAGTACTGACCAAAAAATAAGCTACAGTAATTAGGTTCCATCACTGAGGTGCTAACTTTACTCACTAATAGAGTGTTAGGAATGTGTCTTAACAGGAGATTAGAATGTAGCCACTGCTCCTTCGGAATGAGAGGAACCAGCTGAGGTGGTTTAGGCACCACATGAGTGTACCACCTGGTTGAATCCTGTTAGAGGTGCTCCTGGCACATCCCTCTGGATGGAGAACCCAGGGCAGGGGCATATTTGGAACATTTGGGGGATCCCCTCTGAAATCTGAAGTCTGTGGCAGGGGATGGACTTGCTCAGCCTGTGGCCACAATTAACCTCACAAGGAGAAGCAGAATTAAATAATCTGCTACTAACAAGTCCCTGACCTGTTAAAGCATGGAGTCTATATGAATAAGTCCTGTGGTATCTGGTACCAAGATGCTAACAGCAGATCATTTAAGTCATTTATTTGCTATGTAGAGTAACCATGGATCAGGCTTATACATTTTCAGATTATTATGCAATTATTCATTTTATATTCTCTATTCTATTATACACTGTATCAATGTGAGGTTATTAAAGTTTGTAAGAATAGGGTGACTTTGTTGTTTATGTAGGCGTCATATAGCCAGAGCTTCATTTTCAACATAATCCAATTCACAATCCTGTCAGTTACATGGCTATATGACAATACTGCCAGTGTGAAAGAGAAGAGGGGAAAATAGAAGGACAGCATTCTGCTAACTGTGCATCAGGGGATGTATTCATAACGATTCTAAAAATACTTGTGGAGAGCTCACAACTTAGCTTAAAACCTCATAGATAGAGTTAAAGCTTAAAAGTGATTCAGAAGCAATATGAGAGAAATTCTAAGCAAGTATATAAGGCAAAAACTTTAATCTCAGTGAGGAGGTGGGCTTGACCCGGTTGCTAGGTATGGCATTTTTAAAGGCTTTAATGGGTTGTCATCCTTGTCTCTGTATGTCTGTCTCTCTCTCTCACACACATACACACACACAGACAAACACACTCTTAATTAAGTCGTGTCAAGTCAGATTTATTTCTATAGTATGTTTTACAGTCGATCATTGTCTCAAAACAGCTTTACAGTATTAATAATCAGAAGAAACCGAGGGAGGACCATGGCTCAAAAAGGGGCCCGTAACCCGCGTACCTACGCAACTACTGCAAAGCCTATTATAAACCTTTGAAACAGACATAGGCTTTTGCTGTGTGGTTAACAATAGTAACACACATGCAAAGTGTTGACAGTTTATATACCATGCTGTTAATTTTTTTAGTCTACTTAATCTATTTTATAAACTTAATAAAATGCTGCTCCACTTTAATTTGGTATGATCCTGCTATGTCTAACTATTTAACTTTTGGGTATTGGTTTGTTTATAACATTAATTTAGGTTGTTACACCATTGTTTCACTGGGTAAGAAATGTGAGCAAATCTCTATTAAGGCCAGCCACAATTATTATTACTGCACATTCCTGCTGTTAGTCAGTTCGGCATGTTCTTCTGCCTCTGCTTAATGGAACTTATAAGCCTCCTAATAGTCCTAGTACATTTCACCTTAGGTTTCACGGGTTAAGTTGCTTTAGGAATAACTTTTATCATTACTAGTATCAGTACTTTTAACTTTGGGAAGGACACGACCAGTAAGTATTTACTAGAAACATAATCCATGATGTGTTCAAATGTTTGTAAATTTTGTTCAGATTGTTATTGTATGCCCAGTCTCTTATCCAGAGTGACTTATAATTAAGCTGAGCAGCTGAAAGATAAGCACCTTCTTGAATTGCCCAACATTGGCAGCTTGATACTATATCCACAGCCAAAAAGTAGTTTTTGCATTGAATTTTAGAGAATTTTGATTTAGCTGTGTTTTTACCAAAAGATATCATACAGTTGACAGTACTGGAATTTGTACTTCATTCATCTTCATCTTCATTCATGTAGCTAAAAGTCCAGTAATCAATAGACACAGTTGTGCACCACTTTACTTTTAGGATACTAATTTTAAGATATTTGGTTTCTAAATTTGCACTGAATTTGTGTATGTAAATTTAAATTGGCTTACACTGAGGAGCAGGAGAGGATCTGTCTATTGTCATATTGTAGGAAATTATTTGGACTATTTGTCCAACTATTACACTGCAAAAAACCATACCACATGGACTCCAGTTGGATGTTCTTCTTGTGTCTGTGGTTTACTTTAGGTGATTTGGTTTCCTCCAGTGTTCCAGAGACATGCATTATCTAAATTAGCCCATGATTTGTGTGTTGATATAACATTGTTCCTGTTGCCAATATAGCCTATTTTAAATAAGCCTAAATATAAATAAACAAACAAAGTAAACTATTTGATTACTCCTGTTTTAAAAAAGTTATTGGTCATAGCAATTACTGTATTTGTTTATTTTTTATAAAGCTCATTTAATTGAATAAATGTCACCAAGCAGTGTTGAGGAACATATGCATGTGTTGAGAGTGTACAGTATACTTTGTTTTGTGTGCAAATTTCTTCATTCCTCATTTCCACGGTATTGCTTAATGGATTAGACTACACAAGATACATAGGTGTGAGCAAGAAGTGCAATCACCAGAAGACATAAGCTCTAATTGGGTTGCTCTCATGTGTGCGATGACAATGTGGTCATGTGTGAAACATATTGTTAGGACTGTGCTGATATTTCACAATTATACATTGCATTCATTTACATTGACTGTTTTAATTTTTTGAAAATGGTGGACTTCAACAACAAAAACAAGAGATCAAGTTCTTGATCAAGATTAATGGTGCATTCATGAGTCACTTTTCTTAAGCAAGTAATTTAATATGAGAAATGCAAAACATTTGCATGACACTGACAACAAAAGCATTGATCATGTAACTTATTCTAATCTAAGTTCTCTTTTAATATTTAAAACAATACAGTTAAAAGATTTGCTGCTACTATCTGGTACCAGTCTCAGTTGGCCAGGACCGTTTATATTAACGATTGGGGCCCCAAATCATGTTTTTTCCCGTGTTTATTAAAGCTGCTTGTATTGCCAATAATATAATATAATATAATATATGAAACAATTTGAATAGGGTTACATTTTTAAAATTGCTGACTTTTTAGTCTATTTTATCACCTTTTAATTAAAAAAAAAATCTGTTTATATCGGTGCTCTATGGTTTAAAAAAATACTAGCCCGAATGTTATCGGCTTGAGACTCACTAATCAAATGCCACTGAATGAGAGTTCTTAGGTGGAAAAAAATGTGTTAAATACTGTGATGTGAGTTTATCTTAACCCAAAGCTTGGCTAAATATGTCTTCTGTTTCTCTACAGTCAAGCCAACGGTCATCGATGTTGACATCTTTGTTAACAGCATTGGACCTGTATCATCGATAAACATGGTAGGCTGTAATTTCCCCTTACTTTGTAATGGGCCTTGTATGCTTGGAACTGCTTGCAAGTACAAATGTATTGATTATTTAAAAAAATACTAAAGGAATAAGAACTAGAGAATGTGCATTCATATTTTTTACTTTGAATCAAATAAACAAATCACACCTTTAAAAATCAGTAATATGTGTTTATTAGCTAAACAGTATGGCATTATACACCAAATGGAACTGGTTTGTTATTTGCATTTTAAAAATATGGGTGCAATATAAACATGCAAATGTATCTAAAATTAAGAAAGAGTTTTTGCATATCTTAATTAGCTATTGAGTATTTAAAAGAAAACATATTCCCAACAGGAGAGTTGTCAGCTGATACAACAGAAAGGATTATTAAAGTCATAGAAGAAGGAAATGCAACATGGATGTTAGCAAAACATATTTGTTACCAATCAGCTGTGTCTAGGATCCGGTGCCAGTATCAGCAAGCTGGGAAGCAATTAAAAGTAAAACATATTTGTAGTGAAATGTACCCGGAGGCATCAGGATAGAAATCTCAAAGCAGTATGGCTAGAAAGTAGAAAATGACAACAAAACAATAGAAAGAAAATTGTAAAAACAGAAGTCGAAAGCAACCAACTGAATGCAATGAGATTTACATATAGAATAACCAAAGAAACAAACGCACTAACACCTACATGGAATAAAGAAGGTACACATTGATATTATATGGTACACCAGTTTCTCTGGTGCCATTCCACTAAATCAAGTAAAGATGGTCCATCCTGTTCTTGCCATGTCCATGTGGGTTTACTCCTTGTACTCTGGTTTCCTCTTCCATGCCAGGGTTTTGCAGTAATTGGTTGTTAAAAACTGGCCAAGTATGAACGTGTCTGACATGTCAATGTAACCTAACCTTGATGCTAATGCAATGATAAAAAACCCTATGTTGACACTACTCTTTGTCTTTAAAATGACTTAAAAAGCCATATCAGTAAGCAACATAAGGCACTGATTTATTTTCTAAAAAATTTCTCATATACAAAAAAGCACAATGGAGATACCTTTGAAATCCCTTTATAATACATTTTAAACGCATTCATTTCCTTAGGTACTTTTATTGGAAATGGCTATCTTGTTAAACCACACAGTTACGCTTGACTAGGTGCATTTATGTAACAGATTCTGCTGTTGACGGTAATGAGCAAAGCCACAAAAGGAAGTGTCAAAAGTCATTTACAGTTCTCTTCCCTGTGGGCTAATAGGGCTAAATATGGTATGTAGACAATACGAAGAAGTGACTAGAAAAATATAGTACAGAAATATGTTGAGATATACTATGTTTACTGTAGAAAAGAATAAACCTTCCATTACTAAGGTTTTCCTTCCTGTTTATAACTTCACCCCCCTATCTTACTACACTTAAATCTTCATAAATTGATGATATGTAACTAACACCAACTAGTAAGGACTTTATTGCACCCTCATTTTATTAGGAGTGTATTTGGTAGGAGTGTACATGTAGTAACAAATGTCACAAATAGTGGTTAGACAAAGTGGAAGCTGCTTTTTATTTTGACAACAGAACTTACTGAATAATTGTTCGTTATTTTTTATGTAATGTTGCATCCGCTTCGGTGACTAAACTCAGGATACACATAATGTTACATACAAGGTTATTATCAAATGTAGGTTGATAGATACAATCTCAAAGGTAATTTTATGTTACATTTTTGTAGTTGTCCCTCATATAGGCGACAGTAATTATATTAAATTATCTACTGATCTACTATGATCTACTGATATCCTACAGAAGTACAGAAGGACAGAGGCAATTTTCAGTGTGATAGAACTGATATTACAAGAGACTGAGATAATTATATGAACAAGCAGCTCTATAACCAGATCTGATAGTTATGAATTTGGTTTAATGATTGGACATTAACCAATTAATCTTCAATGGTATTCGAAAGCCAAAGCAACAAAATTTGAACAAGGTCAAAATGAAATTAATTAAAAGTATTAGTCAATCAGTTATTCACTTTCAGTTATGATTAATAATGGACAAGGTTGCCAAAAAACTCTAGCACCCTTGATAGTGGAATAGGGTGCAACTCAGGAACAACCCTTGATGGGCACCAATCCATCTTGGATTATTAGAATTACACACCAGGAATATAATAATATAAGAATTAAGGACAACATATGTCCTGTCCAGCAGATGATCATCAAACATAAAGCTAACTGAACATTGTGGGCTCACAATGAATTGGCACCCTGTCTAGGGTTCCTGTCTTACTCCCTGTGACAGCAGCTATGCACTGGCTTTCGTGAAACCATAATCAGTAGTAAGCAGTTAAGAAAATAAACAACCTAACTAAATGTGGTGAATTGACTATTCTTCTGCAAATATGAAAAATAGTCATGGATGGGATGAGTTTGTTGTGCATGGATGTTGTTATGCATAATATTTTTGTCATATTAAGTGTACACTATATGGTCAACCCTTGTATTTAGTGGTCCCAAACAGTGGCACTAGAATGGTTTGTACTGAACACTGCATTAGTTCCCTGTGTCACTCTTTCAAACGTTTCCACTTCTCCAATAGGTGTTTTTTATGCCCTGACCTTAACTCAGACATCGGACATCTTTGAGATGATTTGGAACACCAAGAGTGAGACAGGTTTTTTTGTCCAGCATTAGTGCCTGACCACAGTCACGTTCTAAAATCTGAAATGTCTTCTTAGATGAGTAAAGGCTACTGTAGCAGCAAAGCAGGAACAAACTCCATATTTGTATGTTATGTTCAAAAATGAAATATCTGCAATGAAGCTACAGCTCAAAGGGAACCACGAATACCAACATGTACTGTGGAAACCGGTAAAGCTCTAGTGAACTCTCTGCCCAAGAGACTTGTGGTGGCCACAAAAATATTGATATCGGTTTGGACATTAATGTCTGTGTGTTCAGTTATTTCGCATGCACAGCAAATTTACACTGTTCTACAAGCTGTAGACTGACTACTTTAAATATATGACACTTGTACACACAATGTAGAAGTAAGCATTTTCAATAATGTTCACTGCCATTTAATTTATGATCATACTTATTGCACATAGAGCTTAAATAAAAATTATTATAACCACATAACACAAAAGCTTAAAAAGTGTGCACCCCGAAATGTTTACCCTTACTGCATATATTCATAGCTTTAGAACATTTTACAGAAATGTACAAAAATAAAATCTTGCAGCCCTTTTGTATGCAAATTCTGTCAACATCTGTCACAGAAATGCGCGTACTTGAGGAATCGCAGCAACCATGTTTTTTTTTTCCATCATTTTTGCTCAGAGCTATTACTGGAATGGTATATTTTAACCAGTGGTTGCTGAAGAAATAGTCCTATATCTATTTTATTTTAATACCTGTCTCTTTCTCTGGAAAGTATTACAAACCTTCTCTTAATTGAGTTGCTGTCTGGAAGTGTGACTTCTAAATGTATATGCAGACATGTGAGGATATTTTTTAAATTAGGCTTTGTTTTATTATTTTCGCATATTTTAGTTACTTCAAATAAATTGGACAGTTGCTTGCAAATCGGAATATAAACAATTTTGTATTCTAACACATCTAATAACTGTAATTCCTGAAGTTATTATAGCACTGATTGTCTGAGGTAATTGAAAGATAGCTGAACATGCAGTAGGTAGAGATTAGTTAAAAAAAATACTGAGTTGTAACTCTTACCAGAAAATGCTTTACCTTCTTATCGACTTCATAAAGGACAGAACTGAGGCAATTTCAGATAGGATGGCTGTTATCAGTTCTGGTTTTATTATTAGAAATGTAATAAAGTCTTTTGTGGATGAACGTCACCAGAAAAATGTGTGAAAAATCACACATTTGCCCAAACTTATCATTCTTTTTATTTTACATGCATGTCAGTCTTATAGCTGTGCTATGAATTATGTTCCATACAAATAACACAGTTATTGGTATGTGGTAGCCTAGTGGTTAAGGCACTGGACTCTGGACCTGATGGTCCTGGGTTCAAATCCCACCGCTGCCAAGCTGCCACAGTTGGATCCTTAAGCAAGGTCCTTAACCCACAACTGCTTGAATTGTAAGACTCAGTTGTAAGTCGCTCTGGATAAGGGCGTCTGCTAAATGCTGTAAATGTAAATTGGGCACATGATTCTGATAAGGCAAGAAATTGCACATAGCATCCAGTAAATGGACTGTATAGCTACAAAGTTCAAGTATACAGTATTGTAGGTGTGTGCCTAATGCAGGATTGTAGACTTAAATAAGCTGGAAAAGTGATATAAAGTTTCTACCAAGGTTTGACCTTTCAAGAATAATACCATTTATTGATATCCCAGTGACATAATGAAAATTTCTCTAACATGAACTTTTGGAAAAAATAATTATACTGGGACTCATTTTGACATTAGATCAAGCCAATACTAAGCCACCAAAACCAGGTCTTTGCAGGTAAATTACGTATAAACCACAAAGACAGGAAAGCATTTGCAATAAAAGTAAATCCTGAATGACCATATAAATAAAATCTGTTAAGTAAAAATATATTTTACAAAAGTCTCTGGAGCAGGGTGAAATAAACACGTTTATAAAGATAACCATGTGAATTTATTTAAACTCTTAAGTTTGTGCGGCTTTGCATTTACCTCTCTGGATGTTCCAGAGGTGAGCAATGTTAGTTTTTTGCTGAACCCAGTCATAGAGTTCAGGCTTGGTTGGTGCTACCAGTTGCAACCATATTGCATGTTTCGCCATCTTTGAAAATACTGTATTTAGTCCCTCCATTGTACCTACAGCTACTTTCTGGCAGGCATCTTGAAATCCTATCTAGCATCTCACTGAGACTCACAAAATCAGCAGCATCCACAGTGGTTGTTCTCCACAAAATGTGTTCTGGAGCTCCGGCCTTATGTTAGTGAGCATGCTGCCATAGCTATCAGCACTAGCTGTGTTGTTATTGCTGCCATTTAGCTTGGCCATCCAGTCCTATCCAGATGCTCCACCAGCTTCCAGAAGGCCCACAACCACAATTGAGTAAGCTTAGGGAAGTAATGACAAGGAAATCTTTTAATGTAATTAGGAAGAAATGTTGTATAAATGTGTTTTTTTTATTCTAGGAACTATTCTGGGAACTGGGAACGCTTAATAATCCCATGCTTTTACCATAACTATTTTGTAATCAGTGCAAACCTAATAGGTTACCAGTGCAGAGCTAACATTAATAATGTAATACATTTTAGTTTTTGTTATTTTTGTTAGCATTTTGACAGTTTGTTAACAGATTTACTCAATAACCAGTCATTAGCCAGTTACAATAATCCAGCTTTAAGATTAGAAATACATGAGAATATATCAAATAAATTATATCTCTGTGTTTAGCAATATGAAGAAGGCAAGTCTAGTAATGTTGCTGATCTGTGCAGCCAAAGAAAAATGTTCATGATTTGACGCTGCTCATAAACCCCCATATTGTGTCTGAAAAGCCTCCTGTTTTCATTTACCATCCTGTTGTGTTCATTAACCCTTGCTGTATGTGGGTCATTGAATTAATTAGCAAACACTGAAAAAATAATTATCATCCAGTCAAATTATTTTACCTGCTAAGGGACTTATTCATCCATTACCATTACTTGTTAGTAAAGTCCTACATCTTACAATGGGCAGTCACTGCTATCCACTGTATTATGGGTTACTATTTTCATAGTGACACCTCTACCTCCATGTTTAATGGCAGCAGAGATTAATTCTTTTGGATTTCAAAGATTTTTGAAGACGCCTCTTTGGACCATCATCATGCAACTGAAATCATGAGCAATTTATTTACAAAACTCTGCTTAACCACTGCATTAGACCACCTTCTAATTATTCTTCCCTTTGAAATAGTCTAGTTGTCTGAGGTCCTGAACAGGTTGAAGGTTTTTTTCCCTGTCTTGAAAAACTGTAAATCGCAACACTTGAAGAGACTTTGGGCCTTCTAGATCCTACATATGCACAATATTTTATTTCATTATTTCATGATTGACTTTATTTCTTTATTTATTATATATAAGATGTTGAACACCCAGACATGCAGACTATGTAAGCGAATTTCCATTTCTAAACCCCCTCCCCAACACACACACACACACACACACACACACACACACACACACACACACACACACACACGCACACTCACAGTTCACTGCAGCAATGTGAAGTGATGGTTATGTTGCTTTATGTTACCAGAAGTATTTTGTATTCAGTGCAAACCAGGTAACCAGTGCAGCGCCAATGTAAATAATATGATCGTTTGTTATTTAGTTAGCACTATGAGCAACTGCATTCTGAACTAACTACAGTTTGTTAATATAGTTACTCGAACAAACTTGGTTATTATTTATTGATGAAAATGATACAATATGACATATCTTTTAGTGGCAAAAGTATGTAAACTTTTGGCTTCAGAATAAGGTGTTATGTCCTTGCGTAGCAATAACTGCAACTAACTGTTTCCAGTAATTGGTGATCTGTCCTTTGTATCAATGTAAAAGGAATTTTAGGGATGGAATGAGGTTGTTATGCTGACATACAGTGATTTCCTTTCCTCAGACATACAATTCTCTTTTAAATCAAAATGTTTTATTTTGGTCTTATGTCAACCACATTAATTTCAGCAAGCTGCATACAGACAGAAGTGTTCTTTTTGGAGAGTGATGAAATATTGGATGCCTTCCCAAATGTAATTTTGGCTTCATTTGTTTAACTGGGTTATTTGAATTTACTATTATGAGTGGGTAAAATGTGATCATGTGTTGGGTCATACAATGTTTATGCAGTTATATAGAAAATTGCTAAATTTTAAGCGTCAAAGCACTTATAACACTTTATGTTGTATGAACAACAGTATGAAAATACTGAACTTTGATTAGTTTTATCCTAATTAATGAAAAAAAAATTCAGTAACCTACAACACAAACAGAAAACTTAAATACTGCAGAATATAACTGACCAAAGAACTGTAGTCCTAGTAGAATATTTCTAGTCATGATGTTTAGTTAATAACGCAGTTTCTGTAGTGTGTATGGGGTGTAACAAGCAACAAGTTTGTAGGTCATGTTATATTTATCACAATCATTGCAATTATACAAATCACAGATTAAATTACAGATTTGTTTTTACATGAAACATATTTATTTAATGAATTCACCACAATATTTGTTTTTATGTTTCAAATTAAGAATAATGGTTGTCAATATATTTTTATTCATATAATTTGTGTATTCTCTAATCTTCTATATGTTGATGAAGGATTATGGTATTTTGACTTCTGTGTAACCTCATACTTATATCCCTTAGTAGTTTTAGTTGTTTTTATCCATTAATGCATATTTTATTAATTTAGGCTTCATTTTAAACATATACACTGTACATTTTATGTTTTTAAAGAGAGCTAGAGACAGGGAAAGACTGTATGCAAGGAGATAAATTAAGGAAGTAAAATTGAGGATGATAAAATGTGTGTGAAATGAAAGTGTAACGCTAGCAATATTCTTTAATCCGTGGAACAAAAGACTCTGTAAGGGGAATTTTGACTCATACAAATCAATTTCTAGTTATGGCTGTGTCTCAAGTAGAACTCAGATTTTATTGATCTGGAGTCTGTCTTTGAATTATTTGGACTCATGCTTGGCTTGATCCAGAGTAATAATCCTAAACTTGTGGTGGTATACCAGAGCAGTTAGAATTCTACTATAGACTTAGTTTGGTTCCCTTAAAGCTATATGATTGTTGTTTTATAGTCCTGTGTTGATCAGGTGGTCATTTTACTGTATTTGTCATAATGAATTAAAATGTGTTGGTCTAATGTTTTTAAAGATCATTTCTCCATCAACTTGCATTTGATTCAAATTACCTTGAATGTCTAGTTATGAGACAATTATATACAAACCTACTACAGATTCATACATACAGTATCTCACAGAAGTGATTACACCTCTTACATTTTTGTTTTATTATCTTCTCATGGGACAACTGAAGATTGTTACAATGTACACTTTGATACAATGCAAAGAAGTCAGTGTACATCTTGTATAACACTGTAAATTTGTGATGCTTTTAAACACACAGCCATTAATGTATAAACCAAAACAACCAAAAACAAAAGTGAAGACCAAATTGTGCTTAATTAGCCATTTTCCCTTCCTGGTATCATGTAACTTGTCTCAGGTGCGAATTTGGAGCAGGTGTGTTAAATTTGGTGTAATCGCTCTCACATCGCTAACTCTGTGCCTGAGTTAAGGCAGTACTGAAAAATAATGGTGGCCTCACTAAATATTGACTCTTTGGATACAATTTTACTCACCTTTGCTGCCGGTGGTTTAGACATTAATGGCGGTGTTGTTGTTTTGAGGGCACAGCAAATTTCCACCGTTATACAAGCTGTAGACTGACTACTTCACATTGTATCAACATGTCAATCAGCTGGCTGATTTCTGACCCATAATTACACCCCTACTACCCTCCTATCTGTGAGTACCCTCTTTGTATGCAGCACTAAATTATGTGATAAAGTCATAGAAGAAGCCCATTATAAAACAGCAGTGGATATATATGCTGGGAACTAACCTGAACAGAGGAATGCACACATATATATATTAGGAGAATGCTAATGGTCAAATCTACATTCGGGTGGCAAATAGCAAAGTCTCTGTGAATAAGCATTAATTTTACCAACTTTGTCACAATCTCTAATCATCTCTAATTACAGCAATCAGGTAAGTAGCATCTAGGGTGTTTACAGGCAGAAATTTAAAACTCCTGGCACCTTTTACTTATCATTGCAATCGCTGACAGTCAGTCCTTATATCCACTTGCATACAGAATTGAATAATGCATACATCTTGTGGAATGCATTATCAGAAGAGTAAAGACTGTTGTAGCAGCAAAACAGTGACAAACTACAAACCCGATTCCAAAAAAGTTGGGACAAAGTACAAACTGTAAATAAAACAGAATGCAATGATGTGGAGGTTTTAAGTTTCCATATTCAATTCAGAATAGAATATAGATGGCATATCAAATGTTTAAAAAAAATAGGTGAATTTAAATAAATGTTTAAACTGAGAGGATGTATCATTTAATGAGAAAAATTAGGTGAATTTAAATTTCGTGACAACAGCAGGCCAACAAGGCCATGCTTACCACTGTGAGACTGTATCCCCTTTTGTCTTTACAACAGTCTGTAAATGTCTGGGGACTGAGGAGACAAGTTGCTCAAGATGAGAGATAGGAATGTAAGCATATTCTTATTCTTGTCTAATGTAGGATTCTAGTTGCTCAACTTTCTTAGTTCTTTTTTGTCGTATCTTCCGTTTTATGGTACACCAAATGTTTTCTATGGGTGAAAGATCTAGACTGCAGACTGGCCAGTTCAGTATCAGGACCCTTATTCTACGCAGCCATGATGCTGTAATTGATGCAGTATGTAGTTTGGCATAGTTTGCCGTTTGGCATCTTTCTTGAAAGACGTCGTCTGGATGGGAATATCTGTTGCCGTCCAAGGGTCCGAAGATCACCCAGTATGGTTTACCGGCCTTGTCCCTTATGCACAGAGATTCTTCCAGATTCTCTGAATCTTTGTATGATATTATGCACTATAGATGATGGTATGTTCAAACTCTTTGCAATTTTACACTGTCAAACTCCCTGATGTCGATCCACTATTGGGGGGATTGGTGATCCTCTTCCCATCTTTACTAAGAGCCGCTGCCTCTCCAATATGCTCTTTTTATACCCAGTCATGCTAATGACCTATTGCCTAATGAGTTGCAATTTGGTCCTCCAGCTGTTGCTTTTTGTACCTTTAACTTTTACAGCCTCTTATTGCCCCGTCATAACTTTTTTTGAGATCTGTTGCTGTCACGAAATTTCAAAAGAGCCAATATTTAGCATGAAATTTGTGTCTCACTTTCGAACATTTGTTATGTTGTCTATGTTCCACTGTGAATACAATTTCAGTTTTTGAGATTTGTAAATTATTGGATTCCGATTTTTTTATTTACAGTTTGTACTTTGTCCCAACTTTTTTGGAATCGGATTTGTACATACTTTATTATTTAAATTATTTAAACTTTAATATTAAATGTTCACAAACCTTTGTCTACATAGTGTGAGTGGATATACTACCTTGAATTATGGTGTCAGTATCACTAACAAATATTCTTCACTTTCAGCAGTCACTACACAAAGGCTGCGAGTGTCAGACTGAGTTAGGAACATGAACTGTTACCTATTGAAGAAGGAGCTATATTTCTTTAATATTTTAGTGTAGCAAGCTGAACAGATGCCTAGAACAGCAGACCCATGACAACTTGTAAATGAATCTTTTATTATTAGTCATGATACATTAACTTGCACACTTGCTGATCATGTTATTAGGCACACCTCTTTGCTTCCACACTCATTGTCGATTTGATCAGTTAATGCACAATGTAGAACAATTACAGACTGGAGTCCATATGTTTTTCTACATACTTTGTTAGTTGAATTTACTTTGTTTTCCAATGCTCAGAGCCCACACATGGGACCACCACAGATCAGTTGCTCCTTAAGTGGTGGATCATTCTCAGTACTGCAGACAAACTGTTATGGTGATTGTGTGTTGGTATGTGCTCCACTGGTATTAATGAATAAGACAAAGCGGTGCTACAGAAAATAGTCCAGCAACCAATAGTGACCAGCCACCAGCATCCTGTAGGCAGCATCTTGACTGATGAAGGATTATAGGATGAATAACACAAACTGTGCAACAACAAATGAGCTACAGTCTCTGACTTTACATCTACAGGGTGGAGCAATATGGTAGCTGTGTAACAAACATGAATACAGTGTATGAACGCAGTGTTTAAAATCTCCTTCAGCACTGCTGTGTTTCAACCAGTTATACCAGCAGAACTAACATTAACACACCACCATCACCACATCAGTGTCACTTCAGTGCTGAGAACCTAATACCTAATAAGTGCTGGGATATGTACCTAATTAAGTCATACTTGTGTGTAGCTTAAGTAGATGCTCATTGTTAGTGACTATTCATACTGTTTTATAATGTCTGTGATTCATATTTCAAAAAAGGGTCTCAATGCAAACCTCTTTAGAATTTACAGCCTCAAGTCAGTTGGAACAGTATAAAATGTAAAAGTGTTTCTTACATTTACTTTAACTTTTATTTTGTTGCAGACAGCATGAACCAGAGATATTTCAAGTAAGTCGTCCTATAATGTCTGGTTAACTTCATCTCATTTGTTAATAAACATCCATTCCTGCCATTAAGGCCTGCATCAGATTTAAAAAAGTTGGGACGGGGCAAGCTAGTAATTAATAAAAAAACCTAAATAATGATGTGATTTCGAACAGGTGATTAAATCATGATTTGAAAAAGCAGCATCCAGGAAAGGACAAGTCTTTGATGAGCAATGGTTAAAGACAATGTATCTCAAACTATGATTGGAAGGGATTTTTGTATTTCTCCCTCTATACTGCATAATATCAATACATGATTCAAGAAATCAGGATTAATTTCAATGTGTAAAGGCCAAGCTTAACATAAATGCCTGTGATCTTTGACCCCTTTGGGAATGTAGTAACGGAATAAATGTTTACTGTATA
>JAUZST010001225.1:0-18581 GCA_034779995.1 Parotocinclus haroldoi | reverse complement strand
CTTTCAGTGTCAGTTAGAAGACGTTTGTAAAAGAAACTCGGTACTCAGAATTTATCCTCACATTTGACCTGTCCTTTAGCATCTTCCTTTGCTTCATGTTACTCATTTTTCTGACTTTCTCACCCCAAATAGCCCTGACATGTTGCACACGTTTTTAATTTAAAGAGATGACAAGTAAGTCGTCTGGCATCTCGCAGTGACTGCCTTTATTGTCACTGTGAACATTTTGTTCAGTTGACAAGTAGAGTAGCAATGCTAAAGGTGATGGAAGAAAATAGTTCCTTCCAGAATAGTATCCTAAAAAAAGTGTCCTAGGAAGGCTTTAAGATCACCAGTGAGGTTCCTAATTCCTACACTTCAGAATTTAAACTTGTTTAGATGAATTACTACCAATGTTAATATGTCTGTGCAAGATAAGAAAAGTGAAAAATTTAAGAAGAACTAATTGAATAAGTAATCACGGCTTGGATTGTAAGACTGTATCAATTATAAGTCGCTCTGGATAAGGCGTCTGCTAAATGTTGTTGTGTATATATAAATAATCCATACAAGTCAATTAGATAATTTTGAAGACGTACCATTTAAAGATTTGACATTGTGCCTGCTCTCCAAGGTTTAAACTTTTACAGAATGAATTTTACAACGTCGATTCAAATCACGTCTTAAGAAATACTTTATGATCTGCAGAAAAATGAGGCTGTTTTTAGTTAGACAGGGTTAAAGCCGAGATACCTTACCAAGGTCAATTGGGCCATCACGTAGTCCATCTAGTTCATACAGTCTGCCACTAACAGGTACGTAGCTCACAAAATGAAAGGCATCTTCATCCTTTGATGATGACTTTGCATCAAACTCAAACATTTGTTGCCTAGAGAAACAGAAGAAAGTTGTCATATTCTTCAAACTTATTTATGGGTCACCCAATGATTTGAACATATGGGTAATTCCAACATGATCATGATATGTAGTATTCTGTAGCACAATACAGACGACCTATATTGCTATGATAAACAATACCATTTTTTCAGAAATGTTATAAATACGATGCCACACACAAGCTATATAGGGGATGAAACTGAAACCAATAACCCCAAATCAGAAAAAGCTGGGGCAGTAAGGAAAATGCAGAATAAAAAATTGAGTGTTCCTTACATTAACGTTGCATTACATTACATTTAAATGGAAACAGTATGAACCAGAGATATTTGAATATATAATGAACCCACGTTTGGTCAACTTCATTTGATTTGTTAAAAACATCCATTCCTGCATTTCAGGCCTGCAACACATTCCAAAAAATAGTTGACAGGGCTGCTAATGCTTTTTTAAACTAAATAATTATGTTATTTCAAACATACATAGGTGAAAGTAATAATGATTGTTGTGACTGGAATGAAAAAAAAAAAAAAAAACCCCGAAATATCCTGGGTTCATACTGTCTGCAATGATATAAAGGTCAAAGTGCATATAATGAGTATTTTCCATACTGTCCCAACTACTCCTTATTTTTTATATAATTTGTGGTTAAGCTTTTACTTTGAATAACATGATATAAAGTTCTACCTGGCAAAGCCATTGTGAACTTGTCGAATCACTTCTGAGTTACTGAGAGCAAGACCTTTCATCTTGTGAAGAAAACAGAGAAAAGACAAAGAAAAACCATTACAGACCAAAATACAACAGATAATGTAAGCTTTACATTAGCTCTGGAATGTAACTCTCCATTAAATAATGTCATTTATACACATTACCAAAAATAATCTACCATTAACTAGGAAACAGCAGTGGCTGCTCTAACATTACACCCTCTACTGCTATAACGTTTAGGGACTTTTTCTTTCCACTGTCGGCCCTAGATATTAGAAGATAGAAAGACATAAATCTGATAAAACTGGTCAAAATGCTTCATAGGTTTAATGTGCTTACAAAAGCATATAAAAGCAGTTAAGAGTAAAAAAAAAAAGCTTACTGTTACTCTTTTAATCAATATCAGAACGCAACTGTATTTTGTATGTTTGCCCTGTTGCTGTAATGCCAATGTGCACTGGAGCTGGATTGAACTAAACAAATCTGTGCAAATCTGACAATCCATGTTATTCCAACCTGATTTCAGAACCTTACAAAGAGCATCTTCTGATTTAATGATTGGCTTTGTTTGTCCTCCAAGTGTCCCAATAAATTATTGATGGGGTTTAGGTCAGTTTACTGTGGAAGAAAGTCCAGTAAATAACTTTTATTTATGGATTTTTTGTATGATTTTTATTGCAAGTAGCATGAGAAAACAGCCAGTAGGATTGTGAATCCCTTATGCAGGGCATAGTGTTTCATTGATTCCCACCAACACAAATATACAAAAAGTGAATATACAAAAGTAAGCTAGATATGGACCCAGAAAGGATATAATGCAATACAAATACAAAAGAAACTTAGTGGCCAAACTTACTGCGGCATCAAAACTGTGAGAGAACTCTCGAAATTCTGTTAGTGTTTCACCAAGGTGCATGTCAGGATGCGAGCAGTTCAACAGTACACTGACTATTGCTTGGGTTGCACAAGCATTGTTGATAACCTGAAACAGCAAGAAGTTGCAGATAAATCTACCAGAAATTCAGCTACACACATACACACATACCAAGTAGCATTGTGTCAAATTACATATTTCCAGTTACACTGAATAGTTACATGTATGAACAGTAAATGATTTATCTTGGGTATTTCTGCTCTTTTCATAACTCAAGTTCCTTAATGAAAGCGGTCTCAGATTTATAGAACAACCACCACCACACTATTTATACACCATCCTAAGTACATACAAGATTTCATTCAAACTGAAAATATTTTACTGGCTGTAAGTACTTTAATAGTTAAATAATTTATCTCAAACGAAGACAACGATAAATAATCATACCATGTAACATGTAAAACAAGCATCTGAATGTTCGACATGAAAGAAAACTCAATTTCAGTTTGAGTTTTTCATTTCACGAGTGGTCAGAGCAGAAAGAAACTCAGTTTGCCTTTAAATGTTAATTGAAATGTAACACTAGGCAAAACAATTGTATTTCATAATAATTAAATAAAACACAGCCCTGGCACAAACAAATTATATTTAATTGCCAATATGTTTTACAAGAGAACTAAAAATGCATTCCATCCTTATAACTTAGAAAAAAAGTCACAGACTATGTTGGCATTAATTTTCATTGAGTGTAACCTAAAGCTGGTTCCAACTCTTGTTATGAACCAATAAAAAAAAAAAAAATAAATAAATCATCATACATTTGACTGTTTGCTGGTCATATAACTGAGGTGGCACAGTGGTGCTTAAAAGTTTGTTAATCCTTAAAATCTTCTAAATTTCTACATATATATATATATATATAAATAAAAGCCAATAAACTTGAAGCTTAAATTTCTTTCTACAAAAGAAAAGGTTGAACAAATAAAGATAATTTAAAACGACATATACCCTGCTCACGAAACCTAGGGGATATTTCATATGGATATATTTATTTTTGAAACATCCTCACATTTTTGTGAGCAGTATATATTGTTTTGAAAAAGCCAAGACAGTCCTGACCTTAATCTAATACCAGTTCATGTGTGGAAACCCACCAGCAACCTAGAGTGGTTGCTGTTCTGTACTGATTCATGGGCTAAAAGCTGCAGTTATTGCAGTTAGGAGCAGATCAGTAATATTGGACCATTTTCTACAACAGACAATGCACAGCTATAATATTTTGTCAATTTTTTTATCTACCTTCAGGAATTATCTAATGATGGTTTAGGTCATGATTATTCGACGGTGAAAAAAAGTGTTTAAAATCTCAAATGTACGCTTGTGCTTTTACTGCTGAAGTGATGGCTGCCAGCTCCCCTGCTCCTTTACCTGACATATAACCACATATAATAATGTTTTCTTCATAGTCCATGATTTCTCATACTGTAATATTGTTTTTCTCTTGTTAGGTGTCAGTTGTTTGGCTTTTCTTATTGTAAATTCCATTCAATTCAGGCAATTTCTTAGAACTGACTTCTGTTTGTGCGTGTTTTACTTTCATGGCATACTGAAAGTTAATGATACATTTTACTTTTACTACCGATACATTTTGACAACAACAGAGTTGACAAGGAACAATCAATATTTTCTATCGTACTGCTTCATAAAGTAGTGTTTTGAACGGCACTGCAGACAGTTTGAATAACTGATTTTATGATTTTGTGTGCGTGTTCATGTCACATGAGCCTGAGCATCTCAGAGGTTTCTGAGATTCTGTGTGCCACTTGCATTTTCTGTGGGAACAGGTTAGTAATTGTGCTTCATTTAAACCATGATAGAAACTTTTGATAATTGTTTGGCGGAAAAAACAACTAATTTCGATTATCTCTTCATGTTCTCAGAGTTATTATTTAAGTAAAAAACAGTGTTCTTCAGTGTTGTGTATGGTGACAGGCATTCCTGGCTATCTTCTCCGGTTCCATTTACCCCTTTTCCTATTCGGTCATCCCAACCCTTATAATTATAAACCTTAATACTGATTCACATGACATCTTTGTTGCTGCTTACATGTTCTCTCAATTATCCAAGTCATACTGCTCTTAAAGGTTTATAAGCATTCCTGTTCACCAGAGGACTAATTTACACTTTGTGTCAAATCTGTGGCTTGTTTTTTTGCTATGAGGTGAAAATCCTATACATTTGGGTAATCGATAAATTACACTACAATACCAAAAGTATTCACTCACCCATCCAAATCATTGAACTAGGATCCAAAGCCACAGGCGTATACAGTCAAGCACGTAGGCATGCAGACTGCTTATACAAGCATTTGTGAAAGAATGGGTAGCTCAGCGTCTTGCCTCCTGTGCAACAAGTCCTTACTACTAAATATTCAACGGTCAACGGTCAGTGGTATTACAACAAAGCGGAAGCAATTGGGAACGACAGTAACTCCACATAAATTGACAGCGCGAGGTTAGTGGATTCTGGGGTGCACTGTGTGCAGAGGTTTCCTTGCGGAAAGCCTTCCCAGAAGAGCTGAAGTTGTTATAAGTGCAAAGGATAAGTTAACAGTTTATCAAACCCTTATGGATTAAGAATGGGCTGTCACTCAAATTCATATGCATGTGAAGGCACATGAGCAAATATTTTTGGCAATAAAGTGTGTAGGCATATGCATAGCTGGCTGTACATACAACTTAGCTTGGACTTTTATATTGCAACTTATTTTTTACAAATATTCATTTTTTCCAAAGTAACTACAATTTTGGTTTGTAGGTTTTAATATACTCTGACCTGGAAGACATTGATTTGGATTTAGAGAGTGAAATATGCAGGTGCAAGATTAATCTAGGGTTAGTCATAGGCACATCACCGATGACCTGATCATATAAACATAAACTAAATAGTCTGTAACAAAGACTGTGTCCATATAACTTAAGCTAGAGCTACATATAAAATATCTGCACCTTTTGGGTTTTTGATTATCACCATGCTCTTGTGGTGATAATGTATGCTCAAATCTTAGCATAAATGATAGATATGCATGTATTCGACTACATAATATGGCTACATTACTCGACACTAGTCACAATTATCTCACAATTAATTTTAGTGAAACTTTTGCAATAAATCATTTGCAAGCTGTTGTGTTCCAAGCAGCATGTTAGTGTGTTTATATGATAAAAATGGCTTTTGCAGTCTTATGCAAAGAACAAAGAAATTGTGAATATTTCAGATAGAGGTCATAACTATAGGTCCACAATGTCACGCTGCAGAAATGTAATTAATAGTCTGAAAAGTTTCTCATACACACACACCACATACAAACTACACACCTGTTTGGCAAAAAAGATCTGATCGAGTCTTGAGTCCTGTACAATGGAGCCAGCTGGGTCTTCGCCAGGTTGCCATTTAAAGAGAAAAATTAAGCCATGAACTGGTCTGAAAAAAAGAATAAAGATCATACACAATAAACTCTTGAGACATTTTGTATACTGTATGCATGTTCGTTAAAATATTATATAACAGATAATTCCTTACTTCAGATTTTCAAAGTTTTCAGGCTCCATGCTCCATATCTCCTCAACCTGTGCTCCTCTGCATCCTAGAATCCATGACAAAAGAAGAAAAATTTAATTTACCTCTCAATTAATTTATGCTTCATGAAGTGTTTTTTAACCTGGTTCTTATCGCTACAATTACCACAAACAAATTTCATAAATCAGTCAAACTGTTTCAGTATATTAGTACGTGTACCCATTTCACTTAATCTTTGTATTGAAAATGGTAACACTGCAGATAATTAGATTTCTGGTTGACCATAAAAAGGACTTGCATTACTTAATGTCAATGGAAGTTCACTAACAAACAACAGAATGCTAATCAAATAAAGACATTACCTTCATGTAGCCAGATGTGACATATAATTGGTTTCGGGATTTTGATTTCCAGGGAATAAATCAAAATTATGTAGGACTACATAAATTCTACATACATTTTCCACAGGTGGTAGATTTCACAACAAGAAAAATGGAAACTTCTGACTCCTCTGGACAAATGACCTGATTGAACGCAACAATAAATGATGAGGTCTGGACAGAATTTAAACTCATCTAACTGGGCTGAGCTATAGTCTACCAGGTGTGCAGCCCTAATTTGAATAAACAAGCTGCTACAATAGCCACGTCATTTTACTCAGCACAAACGTTCAGCTCTACAACTAAAAATCATAATCACTACTCATTATGTAACCAGATATGTGCAGGGGTTTTTAAAACAGGTAGGATATTTGGCATGGTCCCACCTGGGGCCCTCAAACCTACCTACTCTTTGGTCAACCTACTGTATGGGAGACACAAAGATTTAATTAAGACTGACTTCATATTCAGCGACACCAGCAGGATTAACAGGATGCCAATCCATGCAGCGCTACCCAGTCAACCAATCAAAAAAAAACGTTAATGGATAATTTGGTTAAATGAAACTAAATACTAACACTACTACTACGACTAATCCTTTATCACTTTGGATATAGTAGTAGATTAGTAGTATCTGGTTCTATTTAGTTTCATTCATGCCAGAAGTGCCAGAATTGTGCCCTGTTACAAAATCCTGAAGAGGAATGTCCAGATGGAAATTCAGATGGAAGCTCAGCTGCAATTGGGTTACACAGAAATTTCACCTTTATATATCTTGAAAAACACAGTTACAAATTTAATAGAGGTCCTAGTCAAGTCAAGTCATTGAACTCCACTAAGCCCTTTCTTGTGTTTGTATTAAAGACATTCTAAAGAGAAGAGTGGGCCAAAATCTGTCCAGTGAAAGTGATGTCCAGTTATCAAACACATTCTGTTACTGTTGTTGATGCCAAATGTCACGCAATCAGTACTTTTTTTCCACATGGGTGATCGGTGTGATGGAACTTGTTATTTCTGTAACAATAACGCTCATTTCTACGGGTCTAAGCATGGCACTAGTTCTGAGGACTGAGACTTTAGTCACAGTGGTGTGTATCACACAACACGGCCTGTATAAACATGCCTTGTTTCCTGTAAAAACCACGCAGGAACACAGTTTAAGATTGTTTATAATCTACACGGATCATTACACGTTCATTTACACGGATACCGCTGTGTAGAAGGCTTTAGCATATGCTAGCTATACTAGTGAGCCGGAATGGACACGGATTGTGGAGCTGGTGTTATTATTTAAATTTCGCATGCTACTAATGTGTATTTCTTCTTTAATGCCACTGAATACAAGAATCGTTACAGTCCAACAGTAACAGTATGCTTTATAGAGTTACATCTTGCAACTGTAGCTAAGAAAACATACACTGCTTACCAAAGCCTTTTATCAGCTCTGTGAAAACTCCCGGGTCACTTTCCATCAGACACCATTCTCCAGCACTTCCAGCCATTTTAAAAATATATTTTAAAGCAATAGGAATGTAATATTAGGTCATACAGAGGGAAAATAGTGCCCGTCTTGGCCCTCATTCACGCGCAATGCTGCTTCCCAGCATTCTTTTCGGCACGAGCGCTGGTGAATGTCGCAAATCTGCCACCGTGTGATTTGGAGAATTCTGATGGCTTGATTGTACTTCAGCTGAATCTGTAACAGAATTACAGAATGTGTTATCTTAATGCCTGGCAGCGAAGCACTTGGGGATATTTGTAATGAATTAGATACCATTTCCTGTATTCCAGGCTGTTAAACACGGAATTCTATCTACAAAATACATTTTTAACTGTTTTAAAGAAAGACTCAACGAAAAGCCCTAACTGAACTAGTCCATATATTAATCAGCCTGTATTTAAAGGCAATGCTATGCCTAAGAGAATGAAATGAATGCTACACAATTTATCACCAAGAATGATTTTATGGGTGCCTTTTACTTTTTATGTTGTCAATTTATTTAGTTAAAGACGTAACAACATTATACCACCGTGTAAAGAATCAACGACACTCAACTGTATGTTTAAAAACAATTATAGTCATAATTTCACACAATTGTTACTTATTTACTTAGTAAATAAGGCACAGTTTACTCCTAATAATTCATTAGATCAGCATTAATTTAACCATTTTATTAACAATAATTATGCAACATATCACAATGTGGTGGTGGAGTTGGACGAGGGGGGTTGGGGATATAACCCAGATATTTACAGTTTGTAATGAATAACAGCTTGTTTTTTCATGCAAAATGAAAAACTAAAATCAGTTAAAGTGCTTTATTTTATGTATTTGGTAAATATACAGTGTGTTAAGACTATGTAAGGGTTAAAGTTATACAATCACAAATCAAAAAAAGTTTGGATAATACGCAAAACTGGTGCATAAATGTGACTATTATTTCATTGAAGGCAGCATGAATATGAGATATTTCATGTTTTGTCTGGTCAAGGTCATTTTACTTGCCTGCAGCATATTTTTGCAAACACCACTTAAGGTCTGCAACAATACGGGGTCATAGTTGTTGCATTTTTCATTTAAAAATTATATATTGGAGACAGGTCAGGATTGTGGGCAGGCCAGTCCAGTTTCTGTCTTGAAGTCAGTACATGTTGGTCTAAATTCTCAATGTACTTTTTTTGCATTAAGACTGCTATTATAGACCTGAAAGTGACCTTTGCACAGACCCGTGCCATGACAGACACTGAATTTTGGACTTCTGGGTGATGACAGTTCTAAATGGTATTTGTGAAAGTAACTCCGTATTGTATAGATGATAAATGTTTGCCAAAGTTATCCCTTGCCCATGTGGTCATATCAGTCATTGCTGTATGATCATTCTTGATGCAGTGCTGTCTGAGGGATCAAAGATCACAGGTGTTTAGCTTAAGCCCTTGGCTTTTACACACTAAAATTCCTCCTGAATAATGTAATGATATTATACATTTGAGTTATATTGTTTTTAAACTTGACAAACTGGAGATCTTTTGGTCATCAATGTTCATCAAAGCCTTTTTGGATTCTGCTTTTGTACGTAATCATGATTTCAATCACCCGCTGATCTCGCAATTGTTTGAAGTGACAAAATTCTTTAGTTTTTTTAAACTTCATTACTAGCTCTGAATTGCCTTCAACCCATTTTTGGAATGTGTTTCAGGCCTGAAATGAAGGGATAGATGTTTATAATAAAATACAATTAATTAGACCAGACATAATATTATTACAATATTACATTTAACATTACAGGGTATATTTAATCCTGGCTGGGGTATCAGGTCACTGGTAGCTTTGGTACTGGCAAACTGTTACCATGTGACACTGGTTTCATGGCTGAAGGTAGATTGGTAGTAGAGAAGTCAGATACCTTTGGTCAGACAGAAGTAACAGTCCCTAAAGATATTCCATTTTCTAAAGATTTCTAATTCTATCAGTTCTTCTATTAGCTCTATACTAACACATTTAACACACATTTGTTCATGTGTTTAAAACAGAATGCTACTTTAAACGTTGTTCTGTGTATAATTAAATTATAGTTATCATATAGAGGCGACAATGTAAGTAGATATTTCTGTTTAGTGCATTACTTTTGTGCACATAAACATATATTTAACTTATGAGTTATAATTATAATTAATAAAGTGCAACCTTAAATCCGAAATCTTCGGGGCACTATGAGAAATGGAAATAAACAAACAAGCAAAACAAAATTAAAATACCACCAAAAAGTTCTACATTTACTTTGACTTTTATTACCTATCAAACAAGATATTTAAAGTAATGGAGAAAAATAAATTTAAATAATGTGACATCAGTAGATGAGGGTTAAAGAGATTTGCACATTTCCCACTACGGTGCAGAATATCATTAAAGGATTCAAGGAATCAGCAAGAATTTCAGTACATGGAGCAAAGGCACAAACTTAAACTGAATACCTGTGACTTTTGATCCCTCAGATGACACTGCATCTAAAACAGTCATTCATAAATAGCTGATATAACAAACATTGACAGTTTACTTTGAAATGATCTGGTGCTAATGAGTGCAGGATCTGTTCCAGAATTGACCTTCAACTGAAACTCTTATAAAATTGGTCAGGTCCACATTTGGAGAAGATAAGAATATGACTGCATTTATGCCAGCTCTGGATAGATGATAATCTTTGCTAATATGGACCAGTGCTGAATATCTTTTGGTGAAGATCTGTAAAACGGATCGGTTTCAGTATTGAACCATTGTGCAAAAAGACACTGGGCCAAACGCAACAAAATAAAAGTCAATGTAAATATAAGGAACATTTATTTACTTGTGTCTATTTTCCATATTGTCCTAGGATTGTTTTACATTGGGTTGTTTATTTGGCTTGTTTAACGTCGCTTATCGGCATCAGTGACCATCCAGCAGCACACACAAGGTTATAACCATACACAAGTACATTTTAAGACTAGTCATACATACACAGGTCAATGACAATATAGAGACACTAATTCACCTAACGCACATGTTTTTGGGCTGTGGGAGGAAACCGGAGTACCCGGAGTAAACCCACACAGACACGGAGAGGACAGGCAGACTCCACACAGAAAGAATGGGATTGAACCCAGGACCTTCTTGCTGTGAAGCAGCGGTGCTACCCACCAAGCTACTGTGCTGCCTGACAAGGGGTTGTACACAAATCTAAATCCTTGGATTCATCCCAGAATAATTTAATTTTTATATTTATATATATATATATATATAGATAGATAGATAGATATATAGATATATAGATATATATATATATAGATATATATATCCCTTAATCTTTGTGAGCAGTGCATTTGAACAAAAACTGGTTAAAGGCTAATTAAAGCATGCTTGCATTTTCATACAAACGGAAGTCCGTTATTGGCGGGAGAATATACAGTGGTGCTCAAAAGTTTGTGAACCGTTTAGAATTTTAAATTTCTGCACAAATATGACTTATAACATCAGATTTTCACATAAATCCTAGAAGTAGATAAAGAGAACCCAGTTAAACAAATGTTAAACACCACCATGTTTCAATGTTGGGATTGTACAAGGCAGGTGATGAGCAGTGCCTGGTTTTCTCCACACATATCGCTTAGAATTAACGGCAAAAGGTTCAATATTCATCTCATCAAAACACAGAGAATCTTATTTCTCATAGTTTGGAAGTCTTTGGCAAACTATGTTCGGTTGAGTCATAAAGCCTCGACTGGTGGAGGGCTGCAATAATAGTTGACTTTGTGGAACTTTCTCCCATCTCCCTACTGCATCTCTGGAGCTCAACCACAGTGATCTTTGGGTTCTTCTTTACCTCTCTTACCAAGGCTCTTCTCCCACAGTTGCTCAGTTTGGCTGGACGGACAGGTCTAGGAAGAGTTCTGGTCGTCCCAAACTTCTTCCATTTAAGGATTATGGAGGCCACTGTGCTTTTAGGAATGCGGCAACTTTTTTCAGTATTTCTAACCTTTCTAGCCAGATCTGTGTTTTGCCACAATTCTGTCTCTGAGCTCCTTGGGCAGTTCCTTTGATCTCATGATTTTCATTTGCATTGACATGCACTGTGAGGTCTTATATAGACAGGTGTGTCCCTTTCCTAATCAAGTCCAATCAGTTCAATTAAACACACTGGACTCCAATGAGGGAGTAGAACCATCTCAAGAAGGATAAGAAGAAATGGACAGCTTTTGAGGTAAATATGAGTGTCACAGCAAAGGGTCTGAATACTTATGACCATGTGATATTTGAGTTTTTCTTTTTAATGCATTTACAAAAAAATTCTACATGTCTGTTTGTATTAATGAGAAATAAAATTTTAGCAAATGGCTGCAGTGAAACAAAGTAAAAAATTTAAAGGGGTCTCAACTTTCCATACCCACTGTACTTCAGATACGTAACTGATGTAAACAGTGATGTTTGCGAACTCTTTAGAATTGTCTATATTTCTGCATAAATAAAAAAAAAAAACGACATTTATTTAAAGAATATTTAGAGAATTATACTTCAGTGTTCTGTAAGTGGCAAAAGTATGTAAACCTTTAGAATCAGCAGCTCAAATAAATGTGAAATTAGACGATGGTGATTTTGGGCCAATAGTATTACGATCAGGCATGAGTGGTCACATGGCTGTATTTAAAGAACAGGTATCAAAGTCTTATCACAACTTTTTGTGGAAATCTATCATGCCATTAACAACTGAGATTTCTGAGGAACTTGAAGAGTTGCTGATGTTTATCAGACTGAACAAGGTTACCAAATCACCTCAAAAGACTTTGGACTCCACCAATCAACAGTCTAAATGACATCAAGACTGTTGTTACAGTATCTAAGAAAGGTAGACACGCAAATACCATTCAAAGAGGAATACATGCAATAGTTTACAAGGTCACAGAAGATCCCAGAGTAACTTATAAGTAACTAAAGGCCTGTCTCACATCAGATAATGTTAGGGTTCATGAATACCCAATTAGAATAACACTGAACAAAACTGGTGTGTATAGCACTGTTGCACACATTCAAGCACTAGTGCTGTAAAGTAAAATAATGACTACTAATGGGTTCTAATAAAAGAAAAATTAACAATAATTGCTTCTCAGTAGTGTGCTTTTGCCTCGTGTTCTTGATGTAAGAATAGGTTATTTGTTCTGTTATCTATTTCTGTTCTATTACAGACTACGATAAACAACAAAGCTAAACAAAGACCCTACTGCCCCAGTTCCATATCAGGTCAGCAGGAGGGGAAAAAGTGTATCATGCCAGTCTGTATTAATTAATATCATGGCTCGCTGATTTAATTCCGCTGGGCTTCAAGGAGTTGATAAATTGCTGCACAGACCAGGAAGGACTAACTGGAAGACACCTGTCCACTCCCGGATCCCTCTTCAACATTGTTTATGCAGCATGGGTTACATTTCTGTATCAACGGCAACAGTTTTCCCTCTTCATGAAGTTGTCTGGTATCTGAGCCTCCTCCGATGCACTGTCCATTAATAAACACTCTTGGAACCTAAAATAAGCAAAGGCAGTTTATTCAAAACAAAAATCTGTGTCGCAATACACTTTCTTTCAAAGTTTGATTTTTAACTGGTTGGTTATTAATTGTCCTTGTAAAAAAAAAATAGCAAAAAGGCTTTAGGACATTAAATAAAAAGCTAATGGACTAACATAAATGCAACACAAATATTATATATAGTCAAAAGTTTGTGGACACCCTAAAAAGCATGGGTATTAGTATGAAGTTTGTCCCACTCCCCTTTTAAAGTTATACATTTGCTATATACTCTTATCCAGACAGATTTGGAAAATGTACAAAAAGCAGCAAACGTGTGTCATTACCCAAATACTTAAGGATCTGTAAATACACATCACGTTATTCAGTTAACACTTAAGTGAACATATAATACATACTAAATGCATAAAAAGTTAGATATGCAGATAAACACAGAATTGAAAGGTACAAACAATGTTATAAATTCCTAGCCAGAGAACTACATTTCCCATAATCCACTGAGCAGGAAGTAGGTGGAGCCAACACTATAAAGGCTCCATATTCAGAAGCCGTCTTTCTTTCCACTCTGTTACAGAGTATTCCATGCTGTTTGAGAATCCTACCATCAAGGTGGATGTATTAATCTCATATGGATGCATGAAGTAAGTGCCAGGTTTATTCTTCGGTTCCTGAGTCATTAACTAGTTTCTGAATCTCTGTTGTTCTTTAGTAATGTCGTTGGATGTTAGTATGTAGGTAATGTGTTTTCTGCTGTAGTTTAACGAACCATCCCATTCATCCCAGCACTCTTCCATTGATCTTTCCATTGATCCAAGCATTCATCCTTTCAAACATCTCTTCATCCAAATTCCCTACCTCATTGATCCACTGTAATCATCACTGCCAACTTCATCTCATCAAACTATCTACAATATCATGTAACACACTCTGACTGCAAATTATATTCTATTTATCACTGCCTTCTCATTCTTTATGTGATGGACATTCGAGAGCTTTATGAGCAATAAATAACTGATTTGTACTAATCACATCCAGTATGGTGTTTTAATCGGACACACTGTGACGTTCCTCACTCCTGCACCAGTCCTATCCTACCTTACCTAACTCGTTCCTGGTACAGTCCTTTACAGACAATAATAGACATATAATCCTAAATACCTTTTTTTTAATTCCAGGTGAATAAACATGCCAACAGGAGAAATTAATTTATATAATCTTATATAGTCAAACTGTCACCCATCCTGGACAGGACACAAAGCCTGTTCAGTGTGCCAATCCATTAGAGAGCATATTTACTATCTGTAGCACTGCCAAATTAAGTAATTATTCAAACATCTGTTGAAAATGTATATTCAAATGCAGCAAATCACCATTCCAATCATCTGCATCATTTACCAGGAATACCCTCCAATGCTTTAACTGCTCCTCTTTCCTAATGTGTTACACGGCATAGCATAAACCAGATACAGAAAAGCCCTTAGTAAACCAACGCATTTGAGAATTGCTGTGCGAGAAAGTCTTTATCATTCGACTCCACATACCAGACTCACGCACACACAAAATAACTGTCAGCATTCATAGGTGACGATGTGACTAATAATGCAAGTGGATGGAAAGAGCTTTCAAACACTGAACAATCATTTGGACGTGCTATCATTTCACAATCTGAGCTCAGAGAGTAATAGAAGGACTCAGCATTTCCTACTTGTATTTCCACTGATAAGGATGGTCATGATAAAAACCCTCTTTGGTTAAAGGAGGAAATAATGCTGCTTTAAAATTAGTACTTACTGTTCAGCCAAATTCATCCCTATATCACCTTGCTTCATACATTAGTTAAGTATAACAGTAGAAATTACACGTAATGGTGCAACCTCTTGTGCAGAAGTCTTTACTTAAGCATACTTTTTGAACTCATGCAGCATCAGCATGAGCAGACTGAATGCTCAGTAATGTTTGGCTGGTGCTGCATTACTTACAAAGGCAGAAATGATCATGAGGATAAGCTCAAGACAACAAAGCAAAGCAGCATTTAATGTGCATCCTAATGCACACCACACTTTCTGCAGACTGTTACCTGCTCTTTTCAGAAATATCTGCCCACCTTATGAAAACAGGAAATACTTAAATGCATAGAAGACAGTTTCTCATTACATAAATGTTAAATAGTGAGAGAGGGAGAACGAATTGTGTAAGTAGGGCTGATCTACAAAAGCAAAAATAAATGAAATGATAATATTAAATCAATGAATGCATGGGCATACAGTGCAGTATCTTGACAATTTATTCAGTACTGGTACACTAGAGTAGCATATTAAGCATTGCCATGTACAGTATATAATATAGTGCTTGGAAAACACAGAATTTATTGTGGATGTTGATCATTGAATACTTCTATTAATTATCCTTTGAATAAAACAGAAAAACGCATATTGATTGAAGGCAGAAGAAGAAATTAAAGGAACACTGCCCTGCAGAAGTCCATCAAGTTATACTGACACCAGGTTATACTACAAGTTTACTAAAGTATACTGACAAACAAGCACTATATAAAATTCTGTACTAGGAATTCAGTAAACTGGGTTACATAGTACTATGTAAAATGTTTCAGGAGCTTCCATTATCTAGCTTAAATGTAATTTATATCACTCTCCAGCAAGCCTAAATGTAGGGTCAGCACCTTGCTATCTTGAACACATTTCTTTTTTGGACATAAGCAGGCAGTCCTTATAAACTGCAATAGGTACAAATCAGACAGAAAAGGTGGTGAAAGCAGCAAAGTTTCCCAGAAAGGACAGGAATGCTATGTACACACTGGAGCAGGAGCTCCGTGAAAGCCCAGACATTAAAGAAAAACCAGTAAGATTATTACAATATAAGAAGTGGGCAGCCTTTTTTGATCATACTGGTATTACTTGTGTTCTAGTGCTTCTTTTTTAGATTGCAAGTCTGGTCACTACTTTTATCCCTGTTAAATGAACTGTACATTAGTTACACAATGTCAACTTATTGTTGTTTTGTTTCAGATGAACTACTTTGGCATTATCTGGAAAGGTCTCATTCTGCGACCCGGTGGCTTAGACATTAATGGCTGTATATTGGGTTATTTTAAGGAAATAATAAATACACTGTTATATAAGCTGCACACAGACTACTTTTCATTGTGTCAAAGTGTCATTTTGTCAGTGTTGTCCTTTGAAAAGATATACTTAAATATCTGCAGAAATGTAAGGGGTGTACTCACATTTGTGATACACTGTATGTTATGTTTATCCATTTTAGATTCAGTGAGAAAAAAATGTCCCCCACAGACGTAGCTATTGAGCCAGTGGTTAAAAAAAAAGATGGCTGAATTTGGCTTCAGATAAAGATGGGGGAGAAAGAAGAGGGCTATGAGATAATTTGTGCATTGCATACCTCACTATAATTCTATCAATTTATAATTCAACCAAAACTCAGATGCACCACTTCCATAGTTGGAGTGGAATTAATTAAAAGTGGACAGCATCTTCCTTTTTTTTAAGTCAAATGCATCTCTGAAATGAAATTAAAATCCAAGTGTTTCTCTTTTTTATGTATATAAAACAAATGAAATGTTGTGAATTACACAGCATTCCTTACCGTTCTGGCACCAGATATTTGTGTTAAGGCCTCCTGAAGCTGCCGGCCGCCATCATGTTTGTCCAGTTCAATTGCTTTATATGTGGCTCCTATCTTATTAAAAACATCCTTGGCCATCGCACAATAAGGACATGTTGTCTTGGAGAATATAACAATGCAGTTATGGGAAACAACATCCTAAGTTGGAAAAAAAATAATTAAAAAACACAAAAACATGTGTAACAACCACAACACACAGATTCAGCAATTTGAGAATAAAGCCTGTAGTGCTCACCTGTATAAACTGAGAATATGACGTGCTTGACTGCTCGTCACTGGTGGAAGTAAAATTTCCCATCCTAAGCATGAAAGACATTAAGGGTTAGTTTAGACAGCAACATCAGAAGATCAGCTTTGTTACCTCTAGGTAATCTTTTAACCTTGCAACTGCTCGGTATGAGAAAGTTGCGGCTGAAGCAACGAATAAAAAAGTAGCTGCTGTTAAAATGACAAATCGGCGGCTGTAAACGTCAAGCATTTTTTTAAACAATTATCTGCGCACTTTGCTGTGAAACGCTTGCTGACTGGAGACAGAAAGAAAATGAACTAAACTGAACCACTAATCCGGTATTAAGGAACTATGACTAATTGAAGCGGAAAGCTTAATCCTTAAATCACTATCACACTCTCTATTAAGCTGTCAGAAAAGGGCTGAATGTGTGTAATAAACCTGCTAAAGTGTAAACCAGATATAACAGAGCAAATAAATATAATAAATTCTTCACTTTCATTATGCTAACTAATAGTGACCGCTCGCTACATATCCAATTATAAATAGAGAATGACCTTTGAATTGGGCAGAAAAACTGCCCAGACTTGAGAAGACATCTTCTAACAAGCATAGTGGATTTAAAAACTGCTGACTAAAACCAAATTGCTGAAATCGCTACCGCTTTAAACTAAACTGTATTAATTTGACTGGTCACCTACCCTTACCTTCTTCTTCTACTTTTTAGGTTAGTGCTCGTCTTGTACTTGTATTTGAACTTTATAACAGTAAATACATATTTTAGGTTGCCACCTAATGGACTGGAGTGCATCATGCATCAACTAACGAACGAACTAACTAACGTGCGCAATGAATCATTTTGGTGTGCTTCCACAGTAAATATAAAATAAAACAGCAATAACATTTAAAAAAAACAATTACCAAGTTTAAACACATATGGCAACACAATGCAAAGCATTTTTGCATATAGAATGAGTTGCTTATTTAAGACCACTGTATTTGTCTTACAGTCTGCCATTGTCTGTGTTATATTGGATAATCTATGTGATTAGTGACATTTTTGCTTTATGAAAATTGTTCGGACAAATGGAATTCAAGGTGGCATTATTTTTATGAGTAAGTGTTTATCATATGACTTATTATTATCATGATTACTAATATTGTCATCATTATTATTATTGTTATTATTATTATTATTATTATTATTATTATTATTATTA
>JAUZST010001214.1:0-18582 GCA_034779995.1 Parotocinclus haroldoi | reverse complement strand
ACACACACACACACACACACACACACACACACACACACACACACACACACACACACACACACACACACACACTCCCACCTCTTCTTGTGGATCTGCAGTGTTTATTGGCTGTTTAGGCGACTAGCAGTTTATGACCCCAAACATCTGGTGTTAAAAGACAGATTTTTATCCCCTATTACAATTTCTTATCATCTTTAAGACCTCAGCCAGTAAAGCAAACAGACTTTGCTCCGATGCATCTAGGCACATCTATGACGTTAACTCTTTGGAAAACTACCTTTATGATAAATGATATGACATATGAACATATGACAGAATGCAATCTACATAAGACCCATCCCATGCATTGATTTCCAAATTTGGAACTTATTTCCAGTTGGCATATGGGGCCAGAGTGCTTAAAAGTCCCATAAGCCAGTACATCTGTCTTAGTGTTAAATGACATTACAAGTGAGGGGGTTCTTCTCTCCCTCATTCAGTCTTTCTTAGTGTCTGTTTGACACTCTTTATCACTCCCTCTCTTTCAGAGCAAATGTGCTGACATGAACCGATTGCCTTGTCCTCCCTCAAACCATCCCTCAAGTTTTTTGCATTTGCACAATTTAAGGTCTCTCATTTCCTTTACCTTCTCCAAATTTCACAGCTACACACAGCAAACATCATGTTTTACATTAATTATTTATTATTATACATTATTAAAAATGATTTATTAAACTGTAATTCCCCACAGAAACAGATGTTTCCGTTTAGTTTACCTACTAATTCTATTATTCTAAATGTCAGTTTCAGCCAAGAAGTTATGTCTTGGTGCATCTTAATTTACCTTGCAACTGTACTGTTTACACACAATAAAAGAACTATTTTTTCTATGCGAGGTTTAAGCACCCACTTGTCAGTGTACAAAGAAACCAAGTTAACCTCTTTTGTGAACAAACTGACATATTTTTGTGAAAGAATTAATTACATTTAAACATATACACTATATTCACCATATGGCAGTGGTATAAGTGATTAGCACTGTCATCTCTTGTGGCCTCTGGTTTGATTCCCAGTCCAGTCTTCCAGTCCATCTTTACTGAGTTTGCATGTTTGCTCATGTGTGGGGTTTTTTTTCCAGATAAAGCTTTTCCTGTCTATTGGTCTTTTTAAAATGTCCCTGTGTGTGTCTATGTGTACCCAGTGACGGATTTGGTGCTCTGTCTAAGGTTAGCTTGAACTTTATTGGAAGTTAACATAATCAGAATCAGGGGTGATCAAACTTGGCATAAGACGTATATATTTTGAACAGAGGCTTTGAACTCGTGAGATTGTGATGCCAGTAATAATATATCTACAGTATAATGAAAATGACCAGTTCACTTACTAGTATTAATGAGGGGATGGTTGGTCACCGTGCTCAAGTTGTGGCTTACACTGATCACACATGCACCCATCTCACAGGCTCTATCGTTGGTCTTCACTGGATCTGAAGGAACATCTGCTCTGCTGGTATTAGCTCCCGGGGGACCCTGAGAACTGGGACTCTTTAACTGGGACCCAGGCAGACTGGGCTGATTCAGCTGAGTTCCAACTCCATTGCATTGTTTTACACTTAACTGGGGCTGGGGTTGACTGGGGGAGGAAGCCACTGCCCCCTGCTGGCTGTGTAACATTATGTTCTGCATCTGAGAAGTTAAGATGTTGGAAGACACTGAACTTGTGCAATGCTGCAATTTGTTGTCCTGTAATGTCAGCTGTAGCTTCAAATACAGTCATGTGAGTGGAATACCTGTGCGTTGCTTGCTTGCTGGTTGCTAGATTGCGGTGAGGATTCGGGCTGGATGGCAGTGACTGTGGCAGCTGGAGTTAGTATGAGCTGGGGGGACAAAGGAACAGCACGGCCTAGGCTCCTAGCAACTTGCACAAGGTTATTTTGCTGTGCCTGAAAAATCATACCAGAACACTGTTTATATCTCTATCAGAACAGACCACAGAATTGCAGCGTTTGGAAAGTCTAAAATATTCTCCCTCTCGTCCTGCTGTGAAACAATTGTAGTTGTTACAGTATCCTTAAAATTATATAACGTTCATTAAAGTTGAGTACACCACAAGTGAATTCAAAGCCACAGGCAACCTATTTAAAGCATACACAGAAATGCAGGAACATACTGCTGTGTTTCATTCACATAGTCTACAATTATCTATCTAATTGCTTCATCCCGCTGGAAAGTCTTCCAAAACCATGTTTATGTTTTGCCAACAAAGATCTTGACCTTATATTTGATTTTCACTTACTTCCAAATGTATATAGGCCACTAAAAATGCTTCATTCAGACAAATGTCAACAATGTGGCTGCACAGCCCAGCAAGCCAGATATATGTCCATATTTGTACCAAGAAATGAAGATATGTATCAGAGTTCTGCTTCCTGAACTATTCCCACGAGAAAAAAAAATATTCTACACACCAAAAATAACAGTAGCCATCTATATGTAGCCTAACTTTAAAATTCATAGGGTGTCCCATAAATCATAAAAAAGCTCCACTTAATTTATATAATTTGCTCAATACATTCACTGTTATTCTTACTACATAAATTTTGCCATTTCACCCTATCAACATATCTACCCCATCTTCATATATATGCACATTTATGTTGGCTTTTATAGACAAAAATGTCCTGTCTGGTTACCAGTAAATGGCTTGTCCTTACTCAGACAATGTAATATGTCGGCAGTGTAAACATGCTCTGAATTCTTTTTTTCTCATTCAAAACACTAACACGTACTTCTTCTTATAGCATAACTGAAATGTACATTAGGAAGTACAGTACTTATGCTAACGAGACACATTATATCATAATCATTTGCTATAATGGATTTACTTATCAAATTTGACATTTACTACACTATAATGGCATTTGTAAGCTGTAACTGCTTTACATTTATTTTAAGGCTTACTCTGTTTGCTGTGTTTGGGTAAATATGTGTGGAGTTACCATCTGTGCCCGAAGGTACATCTGTGCTTGGCTGGCAGTGAGGGTAGGAGTGGATGAGTTCCCTAGGAGCACAGCCTGCTGAGTAATGCTGACTGGAGAGGATTCCACGCCCTGGCATCTGCTGATCAATTGGGTTGCAGCTACTGGAGAACTCGCCAGCTTGATCTTAGAAAAAATACAAGTGAAAGTATGTTAGTGTAAATCACTACTTTGTGGTACGTAAGTGTTCACAAGCAGCATTTAGATAGGGCCATCCATATTCCCCTTTTAATTATGATGAGAAAGAAAATGATTAAGACTTTATTAGTTGAATGATATGGAAAATGAATTATTTTAGAATAGCAGCATTTGGCTAATAATGCCATGTCATAAAAAAAAGGGTTACCGCTAGTCTGTTTCATCTGTAGTTGGGTTAAAACATGACTGACCTACTGGGAAATCAATAACATTAATTTTCTTTAGCTGTTAAATGTTTGTATAAACACCAACCAGGGATGTGATTAAAGTATGTTGCAACCATGGTGAAGCTAAAAAAGGACTTAATTTAATTACCAAATAGACACTGGGTATATCCAAGACCTTGACCATTCCTAAAAAAAACACTGGGAGCATTGTAAAGAAGCTTAAAACTTATGGCATGGCAGCAAACATGCCTGGCATTGGGAAATACCCAAAGCGCCCAAAAATCTGTTTGTCAATCTTAATTTTGTGACTAACATAATGGATTCAGAACAATACCAAGCCATTATGAGGAGGAATAGTATGCCTTCTGTGATGAGTTTGGTGATAATTAGACTCTAGAGGTCTAGAGATCTCATGCACACTTGCAAGTCAAGCAATACTTGACTTCAAGGCTTCATATTTAGATCTCAGAAAATCTTTGGTTGGATTTAAAATAACCAGTTGCAGTACTTTTTTCCATTGTAAATCGCAATGAGCTGGAACCACCACCAAATACTGAAGTTGGGATCGAATAATAAAAATATTAATAATAAATAAATTATAACAAATAAAATTTGAAATGAGAGCGTATATGTTATTATTTTAAATGCAAGATTATTTAATATTTCTAATTGTATGTCTTTTCACATGTTGAGGCTTTGTGTTAAAATCAAAAACAGGTTTCCCCCACAAATCTGCACTCAATACTATAATGAAAAAGTTCAAACATATTTTTTTAAAATTCATTTCAAAGAAAAACAAAAAGATTGCATAGACATAAGTAGTCAGGCCCTTTGCTAAGATGCTTGAAATTTAGCTCTCCATTTCTTTTGATCATCTTTGAGAAGATTCTACACCTTGATTGGATTCAATCTGTGATAAATTCAGTTGATTGGACATGATATGGAATACACACCAGTCTATATAAGGTAGCTAACCAAGCATATCAGAGCAAAAACAAGGAAGAAAGAATTGCCTGTTTGTTTAGTTTTAGCTGTGAGGCAGCAGTGCTGCTCTGAACTGCCTGTAGAGCTCAGAGACAGGATTATGGTACAGATATGGAGAAAGCTACAAAAATAATTCTGCCACACTGTTTCCAAAAGCACAGTGGTCTCCAACTTTCCTTTTCAATACATTTGCAAAAAAAAACCCCTAAAATTATGTTTTTACATTGTCAACATGGGGTACTGAGTGCAGAGTCATGGGAAAATACTTAGTCAAGCATTGTACCATCCCATCCCATTCCATCCCATTTACTATCATTTATTGCATTCATTTTACCAACAGAAATATAAACATGAAAGTGAGTGAGATATTAGTGTCAGGTCTGGTAATGCTTACAGTGGTTTGAGAGGATAAGGCCTGTGAGGATGCATTCCCATTCTGACTGGAGTTCTGTCTTCCTGCTACAATGCCGGCCTGGATGAGAGAGATAGATGGTTGTAACATAGAAGTCTTCTTCTCTCCCTTGTCCTGGACCAACATCCCGCTAATTTAATCCACAGATCAATAAACCAAATTGTTTGAAAAATGTGCATTTTTATTGGCACTGCTGAAATCATCGTGTTCCCCTGGCTGATGTTGCTGATTTGAAGCAATTGAATCCTTCAAGATAACTGTAGTTATCTTGTTTGCTTCATTTGGATGATTTGGATGTATGGGATGTGTTTTTTGCTAATAAAATTGGATTGTTGCATTATGGCTGGGATAAACATCTTTCCTATCAATGTGATAAATATCTACAATTGCCACAGTAAATAATTTTGTTGAGCAGCAATATGAGGGAAATCATACAGTATACAGTATGAAAAAAATACAGTATCTGGCAAGGGACTGTGGTAGTCTCTTGCCACTGCTAGGTAGGGTAGATGGAGGTCTTATGGGCAGCAATAGCTAAATAGAATGTGTGTGGGATTCTTCATCTGTGTTCTCAAATTCTCAGTGGTTCTCGCTTTTCTCTATTGTCAATTTCTACACATTGCAAACAAGGCAACTAATGAGCTGGGTGCTTAATTTGAAAACAAAATTGATTGATAAATCATATTTTTGTAATGATATAAAAAATGAGACATAATATAAAACCTGTTGTACTGCAGCCAGGCTGAGGTGCTGCTGTTGGAGGGCTGCAGTCTGTAGCATGAGGTGCTGCTGCTGAGCTGCATACATCTGTTGCAGGTACTGAGCTGCAGTACTGGGCTGTCTGTGCAGAGCCTGCTGGATCACCTTGCACACAGAGAGAAAGAGAAAAAGAGAGAGAAAAAAAGAGAGCGAGAGTGAGGGAGAGAGAGAGAGAGAGAGAGAATGCAAAAATATATTTAACTACTGTTCACGTTTACCCTACCCAATACATATACCCAGTTATTTACTATAATTCACATGATGCTGGTAGAGTTTACGTACTTAATCACACAGAGTTGTTTAAAGACTGCTTAATAAAATAGATGAAGTGATTTGATTTCAAGTGGGCATAAATAACATGATTGCAAAAGTAATTGACACCTTTGCTAGTTTAATGAATGTCCAGGCTTTAGTATGCTAATATTCAATTATGGTAAGTTATACAGTTATAATTGGTTGGCCAAAACACATAGCTATGAGCTCTCATCATCCTGTCTTTAGCGTGATGATTTTCATTTAAATATTCGTGGATGTTCATTATGACAAGCAATTTGCCGCTTTATGGGTATTTTGGGAAATGTAGTGCCTGTAGTGATTTTACATTTACATGGCATGTACTGTATTTCTGCTCAGCAATAAAATTGGCTTGGCTTGTGCCCAGTAAAGTGGGTCTGATGCACTACACATTAATACGACACTCAAATTTATACCAGTATCATAAATAATTATGTAACAACCAGGACATTACTACTACTAATAATAATAATAATTGGCTAGTGAGCTGAACAAGTTATTTCTTGGGAATTAATCAAGCTGCCTCCTGGTCTGCACCTGTTCATCCCTACAACAGAGCTCTGAAATTTTGAATTCCTTCATAAGAACTTTTCCATTTCCCTGAATCAATTAATGCTTACAAAAAACTAACTTGTCAAGCCTTACATATTGTCTTAATTGAAGAAAAGCTCAGTGTTGTAAAAATAACATCCTCCATTTCCGAAGTTCAGCAGTATGTGTGGTCATTGCAATCCACCACAGCAGATCATCAGACACAGAACAACACCAAATCATACGGAAATAAAAATCATAATCATTCATTCTGTTAAAATGAACAGAATAATAAATGGTTACATTTAGCTTTCCTGTATTCTAGTGAAACACATATCTTTGAGAACTATTTGTATACTTAGGGTCACTGTTTTGCTGTATAACCCACATTGTCTTGAGAATCAGTTCACAGAGAGATGTCCTGACATTATCCTTTAGAATTTGCTGGTATAATTCATAGTTCATTGTTATATTCAATAATTGCCATGCTGTCCTGGCCCAGATGCACCAAACCAGGCCCTAACCCTGATAAGACCACCCTCTTGTTTCACATTTGGAAATTGATTATCATGCTGTTTTTCATTCATTCATTATCTTCTGCTTAATCCACACAAGGTTGCGGGCCAGCCGGTACCCACCTGGCAACTCTGGGTGCAAGGGCAGGAACAACCCTAGGCGGGGTGCCAATCCATCTTAGGGAACACGCGCACACACACACACACACACACACACACACACACACACACAGTCACAGTCACACACTAAGGGCCAATATAGAGACACCAATTAACCTAACATGCATGTCTTTGGACTGTGGGGAAACCGAAGTACCCAAAGTAAACATACAGTACATGCAGCCTCCACACAAAAAGAACCCAGGCCGCTCCACTCTAGGATTGAACCCGGGACATTCTTGCTGTGAAGCAGCGTTGCTACCCACTGAGCCACCATGCTGCCCTGCAGTGTTTCTTTCTCCAAACACGACATGTCTCATTAAACCCAAAAATTTCTGTTTTGGCCACAGAATCAAGCTCTAAACATGGTGTATCTCAGTCTCCTAATCTATACTAAATATAGATTTTTTTATAACTAAAAAGCTGTGGTGTGAGTCCATCAAGCACTACAGTGAACCAGGCAACTTTTTTACTTTAGTCTCATGAGTAAAACGAAAGAGCACTTGCGATTGTCTGCCTGTAGGTGGTGATAGAGCAGCATGTAGCATTTATCTGGCCATTTTTAAATAGAGAAAAGATGGACGTGATTAAAGATGAACGGATCTAAATGGTGAAAGCATAACTTTGAAAGAAACTACACGAATGTTAGATTTAAATTCTGAATATGTTGAAATAAAAGAATAACCAATTACACAGGACAGCGTTTAATCTAAAACGCTGGTGGAACTGTAGAAAAGTATGTGCACATTTGCAATTGATTTCTTTGGCATTTCATAAATAAAGGCTTACATACAACACAAACCTGAACACAGCTCACCCTACCTGTACCGTCTGTCTGTCTGAGATTCCTCCATACACTGATATCTGTGGCAGACTCTGTTGCCTGCTGGTGGTAGTGGTGCTGGTGATGCCATGGCTGGAAGAATTACTGGGTGAGCTTGAGGTGGTGATGGAGCTGCTAGGGGCAGTAGCACTGGAGCTGAAGCTCATTGCAGCCTGTACCTTTTCCATAGCAGCTCTGCACCCTCCCGTGCTCGATCCACACCTGCTGCTCCTCCACTTCTCTGCTCCTTCAACACATACATAGAGGATAGGTACAACAATGCATGAATGGAAAGTGCAAGAAAAAAATCCATCATAATATCTAGATTAAGAATCACAGCAGTAGCATTCATTCACATCGTTGTGAAAAAAAACTACAGTCCTGCAAATGTTGTAGGTGTTTGTCCCATCTGGGCACAGTACAAACGATTACATGCATCTGTATTTGTAACATTTATGTGTTTCTTTTATTTTTATCTCAGTTTGCTTTCATAAATACAATTTTTGCTCATTTGTTCATACAGTTCAGCTAACAGGACATGTATTCGAATGGTTGAACAGAACAGCTACAAAACTGAGTCAGATTTATGACTAAAGCAGTTTTTTACTACATAACATTGTCTTTAAAGCATATTTAAATTGTCGAGGCCCACAGCTAAGAAAAAATAGGGTGATAGTAACAAAGAAACTTTCCCTAAATGTGATGAAGAAGAAATCTTGCGAGGAACAACATTTAAAAAGGGACTCAACCTCCATGGACAGACAAGATTTTATATGCAATTGTATTTATATATTGTTATTATGTTATCATTATTATTTTATAGGGCAGCACGGTGGCTCAGTGGGTAGCACTGCTGCCTCACAGCAAGAAGGTCCCAGGTTCAATCCCAGGGTGGAGCGGCCTGGATCCTCCCCGTGTCTACTTGGGCTCACTCTGGTTTCCTCCCACAGTTCAAAGACATGCGTGTTAGGTTAATTGGTGTTTCTAAAAGTGGCTCTTGGTGTGTGAGTGTCTGTGTAGGTGTGTGTGCCCTGCGATGGTTTGGCGCCGCATCTGGGGTTGTTTCTGCCCTTGTGCCCAGAATTGTCGAGTGGGCACCAGCTGGCCTGCAACCCCGTGTAGATTAAGTGGAAGATAATGGGTGGATGGATGGATTATTTAAACATGAATGTATTTATATAATAAACAAATATAATATGAAGAGTACAATAAAACAGATAACACAATATAACAAACAATGTAATAAATAGAGAAAGCAATAAAAAAAACGGAATTTATCAAATGAAATACAGGATACATTTACAAGATGTACAATATTGTGCAAATGATGATCTGAATGACCATATAAAACCTATGAATACAACTGGACTAAAAAAATTCAAACATGGATTCATTACTCAATACACTTTTCCATTGATCGTCCCAACTATGTGAGCTTTAGAATATCTTATCTTAATAACCATCTTACCATGTTCCTTTCTAAAAATGTTTACATTTAATATACAGGATAAGTCAAAAGACACATTTTATTTCAGAAACAAATGGGAAAATGACGAATCTGAATAATCCAGCAAGTAATAGGTGCAGGGGGCTATTTTAAGGTTCTTTTCAGCTGATTACACACCAGAACATTTAAACCATTTAGACCATTTATTCACAAAGCCACTTTAAAGTTTCATTGTCCCTACACTCTACAAACTCTGAGTCTTTCTTATTCAGTCTGTCTACTTGGTGTAGGAACTGCACTCACTGCACTTTTGTGAGCTTGAAGCAAAAAGAATTTAATAATTGTTAATGATTGTTCAAGAGTCTAAACCGGATGAATCAGCATTCCTTAAATAATATTTTCCAATCTAATATTTTTTAATCTACTCAAACGCGTCGCTAAAATCTAAAAGAACAAGAAAAAATGTACAGCTATTCTATACTGCTATCAAAATGAAATATACCCTAATTTTTGTCTAATTAATGCTGTTTCTATACTATGATGGGGCCTGAATAATAAGCAAAATGTTTCGGCATAAACCAGCTGATGGTGAACAATTGTTGGCATTGGTCTATAATTAGACAGCACAGTTCGGTCAAGGTCAGGATTTTAATCTGCGGTTTAATAACTGCGGTAAATATAATAATATTAGGTATTAATTCCTAATTTAATCAGTGAGGACAGCTCACTATTTAAAACTGGGGTAGAACTGGAGTATCTACTTGTGCTAATATACATGTTAATTGAACATATAAATGTTAATTAAATAATAAACTTGTTTTCTGTAAAGTTTTTCTTCCGATACCTTGTACATTAAGTGATGAGAGATTTCCAGATCAGAACATTCTGCAGGAAAACCACAAAGGTACATTGATGTTGATTTTAGATCTATAGTATGGATACGGATATGGGTCGGTTCCCATCACATTCTATGATACCCAAGTGGATAATTTGATAATGTAAATATTATAACATATAAATGAAATCTTGTCAATTGAATGCACTCAGCAGCAGAGACAATTACCAAATACCTGCAGGTATACAACAATCTGGAAAGATTCCAGAGTAATCAGTAGCTTGGACGAGCCAGTAAGGCTTGAGAAAAGTCAAAGTGGTGGGTGTAATATGCAGCCAGATGAATCAGTACAAAACCAGATGAACCAGTACGAAGCCAGATGAGTCTGTGGGAGGGAAGCAGAATACCTGCTGAATATCAGAATACCAAATACCTGCAGAAACTAGAAATATGCACCCAAAAGATGGTCAAAAGCTGTTTTGTCTGCCGCCATGCTGTGTAGTCATTACTTAACTAAATCTTCAATAAGACCATGGGCTATGGTGCAAGAATAAAGAGTACCAGTGGGATGGACACTGTTTAATCCTAAAAAGCCATGCTTGCCTAAAGGAGCAGCTAATTCCACATGATTATTTCATTTAAGATTTAGTTTTTAATTTTCATTTCATTTCATTTTCTTGTCTTCACATTGTATATACAGCTATAACAACTTCAGCATGTGCCCCATTTAAAATGGATATTCTCAAAAACTAGTGGATAAACTTTATAACTGTATCATGTTGACTGCACCACTCGTGTTAGAACATTTCACAATTCAGGATGAAAGGTGAGTCAACAATATACATGGTTTGGTCTTGTCTAAAAGGCATATGCATACTTTGTTACATTGCTTTGGTATGCTCAGACATTGTGAAATATTTCATACAAAAGATCATCATTCAAGGAATGAATACATGTGTGGTCTAATCCATCCCCAAGTCATAATAACAAACAAGTGCTTTCTGACAACACTAATAAAAATGAACAACTGCACTGCAATTGCCATTTTAAAATACATAATTAATCTTTTTTTTTCTGGAAACACCGTTGGATTAGATTTACAGCTGGGTTGTAAATGTGTCCAACGATTAAGGCAAAGATGTAATTATGTAAACAATGCAGTTCCTATCACATCAGTCAAAAGTAATTTTAGAGAAAGTTGTATTTTAGATGCATGAAGCTATAAAGCGCTACAAAAGCAATCCTGCCTGGCGTGCCTTGATTGTGCACACCTGTATTGATTGTGCACGCCCTCGTTCATGCGGTGCGAAGCTTTATGGCAAATCCGGCGTTAACGAAGGGGAGTGACTGGCCGAATCCCAAATGGCCCGTGCAGGGCGGAGACAAATGAGATGCGTGAGGGCACACCACCCTGCCTGCTCCGAATGGGCAGAGTGTGTCCACTGTCCAGAGAGTCCCACGACGTCCTGCCAACAGCGATCCAGGTGGTAATGTCCATCAGTGTGGCTGGAAGGGTCAGTCGATCCAGAACCGGCGATCTCAGAGGCAGCAGAATTCATACGGCAGCAAGCATGAATACTCTAGGAGCCCCTCCCATCCAGAATCAGCCGTGCCGAGATACGTGCCATCTGTTCCAGGAAGGCCCCCCGGACCAAAGGCCGGGGAAGAAACGCCCCGCGCTTAACCCCTGCTAAACGGCGGATCGATCCTCAAGAACCCCACCGAGTCATGGCCAGATCCAGCTCCGCTCGGCTGACCAGGGCCGTGGCTAAGGGCGGGCATTGGGGGGCAGTACCCGTCCAATTACAATGTCGTGCCCCCCCCAACATTTTTATTTTCATTTTTGAAATAATTTATATGTGGGGGAAAAATCACATATATTAATCTAGCAATGTTTTACTGTTTTATTTAATCGAACATTTCATTCTCATGTATGTTCCGAAACAGACAAAAATACAAATGTTTCAAGTACCTTCAGTCACTACCCACGGAGCCGAACGAAAAACTACCGCTAATGATTGCTTTATATCGGCGCTTAAATCCGCCCACCCCGCCAAGTAAACTCATATGCTCACCCACTGGAAGAGCTCTGGTGATGGCCCTGTGGCTGACTCCTTAGCGGCGAAGCAAACACGACGTGCCGGAAAATCCATGTTTATTGTAACTTAATAAACAGTTCGTAAAGCAGAAGTAAAACATAACGAGATGACAACGGGTATAATAGTGATTTTATTAATAGAGATTTGCTTGAGGAATACCTCAAAACAAATTTAAAAACAACAGAACTGTTTTTTTTAAAAGATTGCCTGCCTTGTGGAAAAGGTCAAGTAAAAGATCATGCCTAAACCCAAGTGAGATGATGTGGCCTAGCTTGACAATAGCTGCCCATGCAAGAAATCCCAGAATGAGCTAAAACTCCCACCACTGAGCAAATAAACAACAGCTGCAGGACATGGTTTTCTAGCCGGGACTGTAAATGTATTGTCAATCTGTTAAATATCCCCCACCATCAGTACTTAACATACTGCATATTGGTCTTTAGCTTTGACCTATGCCACATTTAAAGAGTACTTATTTCAGAAATAAGTGTAAGATTGACTGTTTCTTAAACTTTAAACTGTAGCAATCATAAATATCATACTAAGTATTTAAATGTTTGACCTAGGTCCCTCCTGCTTTGCTACGGAAAGGTTTTCACTTTGACACTGAAGTATCAAAGGTGTTTTTTTTATAACTGGCTGGCTATGGAAGCTGAATTCTTCCATCTGTACCTCTGCGGACATTCAAGTGGCAAATATACATGCTTTTACACTCACTTGCCATTTTTTTTAGGTAAATCTGTTCAATTGCTGAAATATCTAAACATCCATGTAGACATGGTCATGCCGAAGTGTTGCAGTTCAAACTGAGCATCAGAATGAGAACGAAAGATCATGTGTCAGGGTTGCTGGAGCTACGCAAGCTTGTCTGAGAATAGCCAGACATGTTCAAGGTGATAGAACGGCAATACCAACACAAATAACTACTCAATTAACTGAGGTATGCAGAAGATCAAACCTTGAATCAGATGGGCTACAGCAGAAGAAGAACGGTTAAAAACATGCTATTGAGGATACATTTTACACACAAATTTAAAAAAAAAAAATTTTTATATTGTACAATAAATTGGAAAATGTTGCCTGGTCAAAGATTCTTAAGTTCTGCCTTTGTATGATCAGAATTTGGTGTAAGCAACAAAAAAAGGATGGATTCACTCTGCCTTGCATCAACAGTTCAAGCTGTTGCTGAGGGTGTAATGGTGTAGTGGATAGTTTCTGGCATGCTGTGGATCCTTTAATAATAGTTTAGCTTTCTTTAAATGCCACAGCCTACCTGAGTATTGTTGCTGACCATGATGATTACCTTCAACAGGATAACATACCACGCCACAAAGCTTAAATTATTTCAAATTTCCTATATGCACATCATATATACAAGATATATATATTATAAGGAAGGATTTTCCTCTTTGGATTCTTCCCCTCCAGCTGCTGTTAACTTGTAGTCTATTACTTTGTGAATGGGTCCTAAATTCCCAGCCTGTCCTGTGACAAATTCAGTCATTAGTTATCTCAAGACTTGTCTTCAACTCTGAAATTACTTTCATCTATCTAATCCACAAAAGAGCAACATTTTCTTCAGTCTGCTCAATGTTATGTCCGCTGCTGCATTCCTTCATCTAATTTACATTAGCTTCATTGCTTACTGTGCTAAAAGTGGACTCTGTTTACCTGAAGGCATTCATTATAGCCAGATCATAAGCAGAGCCCTTGAGCCACAAGTATGTCTCTGCCCATCACCCAGCAAGCAATAAGACTAGTATAGGCTTCTTTGTACATGCAAGAGTAAAGATCTCCTCACATCTGACATCTCATTGAGCACTTATAAATAATATATTGTTTTAAATCTCCATGTATACTGCTGTAATTCGCAGCACCTTATTGTCCTTGAATACTAGAATAAGAATATGTTTTGAAAGTAAATAATTAAGCACTTTTGTAGATTGTTTGTAGAAGGCAGTTTCTCAAACGCCATCAATGTAAATAACATTGTCAACAGTAAAGACTACATGCAGTCAGAAACAGGCACTATACTTACAGGAATACCTATATCAGCCTTTCTTCTCTTATCCCAAAGGATCACTTGTGTGTAGTAAAATCTATTATCTCATGCATGTCTGATCCTGAACTCCTCCCATTGCAAATAACTGAGAGTGATTTAGTAAACACACTTCAAATGCCAGCACAAGTTTTAAAAAAGGGAAGTTTGGGGTCAGTTACAGAGAACTGACACTTTTTGGAAGATGCCTTTGTCTTCATCCACTAACAGAACAACTAGAGCAGTAGGCGAGTTTAAAGTGAGCTAAACGGGACCGGGCATCTTCTTATGACCACACACCTGCTAAAACATTTCAATGAACATTCCACATAATTCCATGATGTCACACATATTATATTATTATATTATTAGAGCTGTCGAATTTATTGGATTACTGGACAGTAAAGTGTAGAGCAATAAAGTGTAAAGCAGAAAAATAAAAAGCCTGAGACGGGTTTTTGGATTTATTTAGTGAATATTTTTGAACCAATTATGGACTAAATATTTCAAAGTTCTTTATGCTCTCATCTCTTTCTTTCTCTCTTTTCTCACTCTCACTTCTGGATGGCTGGTATTGCATATTGCATATTGCATGTTATGTCATTCTGTATGCCACATTATCTAGTGGTATTTAGTTATTTAGCTAACTCCCTTTTCCAGAGCTATTTCCAAGAGATCACTTTGACTGACCAGTCTGTTAGATGCCTTGTAGATGCTGCTGCTCACACCACTGCAGAGGTGTTTTAGCCATTATTTAATGCCACCTCTTTGGCTAGGCGAACAGGCCATTATGCTCATAAATCGAATCAATGCCAATTTAGAGTGACCTAACACCTAACATGATTGTCTTTGGACTGTGGGAGGAAACCAGAGTACTTGGAGTAAACCCACGCAGACAGTGGGAGGACTCACACGCAGACTCCACACAGAAAGGACCCAGGCCACTCCACCCTGGGATTGAACTCAGGACCTTCTTGCTGTGGGCCCCTTTCAAGTAGTTGTGGGCTTATGGCCTTGCTCAGTAACATGAGTGCATGAGTGGCAGCTTTCCAACAGTGGCATTTGAACCCTGGACATTCTGGTCCAGTACTTTGTCAACTAGGACATCAAAGGTGATACTTGCCACACAATTATGTATTTTTGTTGTGACAGTTTTGACTGCCAAACTACCACTCACTTTTTTCGTACTATTTAAAAAAACCCACTATGTCAAAATTAACAAAAAGCTTTTCCAGTTTGGAAAATCGATAGCAAAGTATATGGTACAAAGATCACATAGTTTTTACATTGCAAGTTGCTAGCTGCTGTTCAGCTGAAGGGCAAGAGACTGATAAGACTGAGATGAGTTATTAGCCAAAACCACATCAAACAGACAGGATTTCTTCAGGGCAAATTTACATCAGTTGGATGACACAGCCAATCTGTACCTGTCTGGACAGGCCAAAGCTGCACTGCAAAATTACCAGCTTCAAGAAAAGATTTTACAACCAAAGCTATTATTATTGACTAATTAGTGACCACCAGTCTTGGTTCTTTGTTATGTTTGGGCACCAAGCCGATGTATATTCCACATTTCCTACTCCCTTGCTGTGCAAGTGAGTATCAGGGAATCAGCCACAAAATAAAACTTTTAAAAGTTTCCACACAAGGCCCATAAATAACTATATTGTGCATATTAAAAAAAAGTTTAATTGTAGTATGGTTACTGACATAAAAAAATTGGGTAGGTACTAATAAAACACTTACCAGCCAATCAGAAACAGGTATTTAACATAGACATGATATAATATGTGTTATTACCTGTTACAGCACTTGGTGTATAATAAACGGCTGAGAAAAATCGTTTGTAGTAATGTGCACCTCTTGCAGTGACAGAAATTACAACCTGGCTGAGACGAGGGTGTGCACCATTCAAGCTAGTGGGTGCTCTGATACTCTGCCTTCAGGTTATTAGGTTAATTATACACTGCATCTTTGTGCTGCAATTTCTGCTATGAAAAACAACAAATGTTAGAAAGACAGAGCTTATTTTCAGGGTTAAAATAGAAGCATGTGCAGAACTATAGGGGATGAGGGATTTCACATCATCCAAGGACATTGCAACATACTGTTCACTTTCCACAATGCCTTCAAGTCAAAGATGGCTTGGCATTAATCAGGCAGCGGTGGTGATGAGGGAGAGAAAGAGTGAAAGGAAAAGAGAGGAAGAAAGAGTCTATAACCTCCATAGACCATATCTATACAGCCTTTTCCAGGGCTCTTTACCAGAGTCAGCAGAGTTCTTGTCAGAACCTGGAGAGCAGTAACACACCCCATTAATGCTCAAATATTAATGCAGATTCCTACTTTTATGGATTAATAAATCACAATTTTTAGTTTTGTCAGTTAACTCTGTCACTAACTGCTATTACAGTTTTGAGTTTTCTTTACTAACATAACAGCTTTAAATCATTTTAAAAATCAACAATTTTGTTTTTGCTCAGACATTTACATAGTTATGAATTGACTACTCGATTTTGGTATTTTTTTATTTTATTATATTTTGGTATAATTTACTCTTATTTATTTATTCTTTTTGTCACAGTAGCTAGTTCACAAGTACAGGTATGTGTTGCTTAATGCCAGTGAAACACGGTGTGAAATATTGTGTTATGTGATCTGTACACTGTAAACATCATAATATACTGTACTTATGAGAGCTATATGAGATACTGTGGCGCACTGAAATTGACTAAAATGCTGCATGTTTCCCATGTTTTGATTTATTTGTGGTTTTTATTAAACGCATTTATTAAATAAGAAACTGTCTTTTGTGGGACAGCGCAATGTATACGACTAAAGCAGGTAGTTTCACATTCATAGCGCAAATGTCCTACTCCACCACATCCCAAATGTGTTTTATATCTGATATATACATGGAATAAACTGAAGTCATAATCATAGAATCAGAATTCTTCTTTTCTATTGGCATTCTTGGTGAAGAAGAAAGATCACTGTACATGGAAACCTGTTTCCTTACAGTGCAAATGAAAATAAATTACTTGACTTTACTATTAGGAGGCACAATATTTGGTTTTAGGGGGTAATTTGGGAGGAACTACCCCCAGCGGAGCTCCTTTAAGAACCACTTTTGTTCCAAGGCCGTTTTGTTATTGCATTCATTGAGATGTGGCATAAGCCACAAGAATTTCACTTAGACAACTCAAAAACATGTACCTCCTCCATCGCATATAGTCTCAGTAAAGTATTAAAACACTCTCTGTTCATTTATCTGTGTTTTTGTCCATTTTAAGTGCCTATACATGGAATTCTAAGAACTACAATTGTTCCAAGAAAACCAAATCAAAGGTGGCGCAGTTGTAGGAACTATGAAATAGTTGCAAAAGCATCTACTATCTATGACTTCTTACATAATTAGCAGCTTAAACCGTTGACACAAGATAGTTGAGATTAATGGATTCATGCTGGTTATGCCAAATTCTAACCCAAGCATCTGCAAATCAAGTTTCTTCAGAACAATTTACATTTTACATCTTCAGCTGTCTGGTTTTGGTGAACTGTATTGTGCAGACAGGGTGGAGTAACTGGTCTGCTGTTCTGGTAATCTGAACAGATTTGTCGACAGATCCAGCTTCCTGTAATGGCAGACAAGCATCTCTCAACAAGATCTTTTTAATCAACAAAGCATTTATTAACACATAACTCGCACCAAATGAACTCTACAGTGGGTTTTGCATGCAAATCCCAGAAAATATTTTTCTGTCCCAACTTTTCTGGCATTAACAACACTCCTGCACACAATATTTGGGTTTGCCATCACTGTCCACATTTCCATATCACATTCCCATATTAGGATTTTTTTTGCATATTTAAACTTTTTATTTGCCTGTTCCATAATGGCTTGTAATTTTCTTACAAGCAATACACAAGTATTTTGGTTTCAGATGTCATGTGTATGATACGACCTCTTATGGAAACCATAAAGTCAACAGAGGTCCCGTAAGGGGTTTGGTTGTACATCTGACACAGTCGTGCAGCTGGGTTTTCCACTTCTTTTTATATCCTGGTTAGGTCTACATTTCCTCTTCAAGGCCATATTGTAAACTTTTGAGTGTAATCTTTAGTGTCTCGGCAGGCTTATATATGGAATAGTTTTATCTTACAAAACAACAGACTAACGTTTCTCTTGGCCATTTTAAGACAGAACTGCACCCACGTAAGACAATTTCTGCTGTATTAAATATCATATCATGTTTTAACCATGTGAACACAATTACAAAGGTTTCTCTAATGTGTTCCATTATA
>JAUZST010001203.1:0-18584 GCA_034779995.1 Parotocinclus haroldoi | reverse complement strand
TTTATATATATATATATATATATATATATATATATATATATATATATATATATAGTCAACTCATTAGTGGATATACATAGTCAACTCATTAGTGGATATGGATATTCACACAGTCTAGCAGTTTCTTGGTATTCTCATGCATGGGAGTTGTTTTGTTTTGGCTATCTGAGCCCAGAAATTCATTTTACGAATGCAAACAAAATACTGTAAAATAATGTTTCTATTTTCCTAATCTATTGAACAAAATAGCTGTGTTAGAATTACAAATGTTTCCAAAATAATCAACCAGCATTTAAAAATTAATGAATTGCCATTAACTGTGCCATTAAGGCAATGACTACTAAACAATATGTATATTGAATGTAAGCAATATGTACACAAAAAATAACAGTCACATCATGCTGTTACATTTAGCTGTAAGTGTCAATGAGATGTTTTTTTTTTCTTAATTTGATTGTTTTTTATTTAAAATATATTTAAAACAAAAAACATATTTTCCCATTTTCCCCAATTTTTTTTACCCATTCACATGACAATGCTCTGTCCCTATACACTTTTTCCCACAGGTAGGCAGTGGAATTCTAAGGAATGAACTACACTTTCTGTATCTAACCAGCATTATATACAATTTTCCTCTGGATAAGTATAGTTCTTTCTATCATTTTTCATTCCTTCCTTCCATCCATCCATCCATTCATCCATGCATGAATGACTTCTAGGGCCTGGAACATCCAACACAGACTGGTGTTTCAGAGGCAGGGAAATTATTCTTTATCTGACCTGCCATTGTTTAGACATGGCCAGTTGTGTTATGTTGGACACTATTGTTCACTATTTGGAGATCTATTACAGCCTAATCAAATAAGGACAAGGTGGCATTAAAACAATAAAAAGTAATCTCCTTTATATACCCTTGTAACCTAATGTATAGTGCATATTCTGTGCCTCGTCAATGTGCCCTGTGGACATGTTCTGCTCTTCAGGTGTCACTTTTCAGAAGTTAACCAATAAAAAGCTTCATGTGTCGATCTAAACTGTGTATGCCAAAACAAAACAGAGCTTTCTTTTAAAAAGTGCACTAAATGACTTTGACTCTGTAGTGCAATGAATTGTGCAGTACTAATTCAGAATTTACCAATAAGTTTAATCAGTGGTCTGTAATCTCATTGTTACCATGCTCTATGTACATTTATTGAAATCTGGAAACACCACTATGTCTTCCTGCAATCTCACAACAGCCTCAGTTAGCTAGTTAATAATTTATGAAACCCTGCACTTGTCACTGATGGATACAAATTAATGACAATTATTTGCATAATTACACTGCCAGTGATGTATGTCATTATAGCTAAACATCTCAAAATCTACTGTAATGGCTGTAAGCTGGCTGGCTAGGTAAGCATTAAGCAACTAGCTTATAAGTTTTTATTAATTGGGATTTTGATGGTGGTTATTTCAAGATTGTGCAGATTAGCCAGTGACTTTACTCATTATGTGATGTAAATCACAACGACCAATCATTTGTGTTTAGTCTTAAAATGAAAAGAACAGTAGAAAATGACCCAAATGCTAATCTATATCATTTCAATGCAATATGTATAAACCATTTATAAAGCTCATAAATCAACTTTTTTTTTTCGTTCTAGAGTACTTTCAAATTTAGGAAATTGTGTATTTTTATTTATTGTTTATTTATTACGAACATAATTACACGAATATGCCAGCATCTGATTGAGAGTAAAACAAAAATCAAACAGACATTTTTTTTTTTTACCAGAACAATGATCCATGAGTACATTTAAGACCAAATAATAGAATTTCACATTTTCTCCCCTTGACATAAATGTGGAATTACAAGAGCACAGAGGCAAACACCTACATGATATAAACCAGCTCTGTTAAGACATGTGAATAAAAGCAAGTTTTATGTCATAAGTCATTTTTCTGCTTCTTTCCACTCCTACACATACTCCAGTAAAAGAGCTAACAAACGGTAGTCTGTGTTTACAACAGAAGATTAACAGGTTTATTGTTGGAGCTGAAGTTCTCGTAATATTTCTGAAACAAAGTGAGAAGGGTGAGATCATCTGTGCATTTGGAAGGTAAATTCACAGTTCACACATACCATTTTGTATGTTTTTCTACGACCCAAATATAGACTAAGAAAAGCCAAAAGGTAAATAAAAATATTGCAGAAAAAGAATCCAGCTCCCTGATGGCCCATGCCCACTCCACGAGGAAACATTTTAAAGCTGTAAACATGAAACAGAATGGCCAGTGTGGAGCATTCTGACCTGGGGATCTCTTACTGAAGTGCTTATAAATAAAGAGTCTGTTTAGAAACAATTTCCCTCTCTCTCAGTCACTCTGGGTATTAGAGTGAATGTGTCTTTCCACCAGATACTAAAATGAGAAACAGCAGAGAGGTCATTTGCAGAGGGAGACATCACCATGGCAACGATCACATGCTGGCAGGTAAGCTGAAGCATTTTGGGAAAGGTAAAAGGGGGAATTATCCACACTTCAGTCATCCCCTCTGACACACCTCCACTACTGTGGACCCCAAGAATGGGCATGTTTACATTTATGTTTTGTTTTTCTCAATTTGTAAATACTGTATATAGACAGCCCTTCTAATTATCTCATTTGTGTGTGTGTGTGTGTGTGTGTGTGTGTGTGTGTGTGTGTGTGTGTGTGTGTGTGTGTGTGTGTGTGTCACAAACAGTGGCAGTAAAACAGGTCGTACTGTGATACCCCTGTGACTCTCACAATGACACTTTTATATTTTTCCATCAAGTCAGTTTTCATCAACTTAAACAAATCCAGAGAATTGCTTTGCCCACTTTGATTGAGATCTTGGCTTGCTTGAACAGAACACTGACCTCAGCTACATTACACACCTTGAAAATATACTGGAATGCCAAAAGTGAGTCAGGAATTATTGTCTAACATCTAACCTCACATTCATGCTCCAAGAATTTATTCCTCTAAAGCCCATTTAGAAGAACAATGTCTGTTGTATCTGCAAAGCTTTGGGGCAAACTCGTACTAATGCCCAGCCAAGATTTAAATGTTATTACTTTTTTTTTCTTCTTTGTAGTGTATAGAGTCTCTCTCTCTCTCTCTCTCTCTCTCTCTCTCTCTCTCTCTCTCTCTCTCTCTCTCTTTATATATATAGGGTTTTTAGAGCATAAAATGCATGGTTTTCTGATCATTGTGGCCTAATCAGCATTTAGCAGAATTGTATAAGGTACGTTATTACAGGTGTTATTAACATGTGGAATGAAGACCAAATGGCCCTAAATTGAGCCCTGATCTAATCAAAAACTATCTACATATCTTAAGTCAGTCAGTGAACTTTTCGGATATGCCCAATTATACTGAAAGGGAGACCTAATGCTTTTGTGAAAGTGCATAATTGTTTTTTTTATCACTTTCATTTCATTTCATTTAGCACTTTCATAATAGCTGGAAGTTCTTGTGACACTGAAAAGGCTACATTAATAGCTTTTTAAAACTGCAAAGGATTCATACAAATATTGAGTTAGGATTTAGTAGGATACCACTGTATATGCAATGGTTTAATGAAAGCATATATTCTGGTACAATTATCTGTTGCAATTATACAAGTTAAAAATGGATGTTATTGCATCCGAATGTTGACCCAGTACTAAAATGACCTTATTCTGTCAGAAAAGGTGAAAATAAAAAATAAACATTCAGACAATGTGGTACAACTAAAATAATACTACAACACCCTCAATGCAATGTATCAGCTATCTGAGACCACACACACCTATATCCTCAGATCACTTTATTAGGTACACCTTATATCCAATCAGCTAATCCCATGGAAGGAACTCATGCAGTTAGGTATGTATCATCAAAGTGACTTTGAAAGTGACATTGTTGTTGGTGCAAGGTGGAACTGGTCTGAGTATTTCAGATCCTGCTGAGATACTGGGAGTTTGACACATATAGGGTTTGTGGAGAATGTTCCAAAAGTAGAAACTACCCAATGGGCTGCGGTTCCCAAGTTGCAGTTGGAAATGCCTCACTGATGCCAAAGCTCAGAGGAGAACGGCCAAAGTAGGCACCAGTAACTCAAATATCCATGTGTTACAACCAAGGTAGAGCATCACTGAACACATTAAACCTTGAAGCAGATGTGCTACAGCAGCTACCCCCCCCCATGTGCCATTCCTATCAGTTTCGAACAAGACCTTGACTCCATGCCATGAATAATTAAATCTGAGTACAAGGAGGGTATGGTGGCTATGATGGAGTGCATCATAGTCTTTTTTTAATAAGTATGATTTGTTAAAGTTTTTCTTTGCGATCTGAAGCTAGTTTTAGAACGCTGACCAGCATAGAGATCAAGGTGCTGTAACAATGCTGAAGTCTTTCAAATATTTTAATATTACAGCAATTGCATTTGTGTGCATTTTTATTAACTCACCCATCGAGGACGGGTCCCCTGTTAAGTCTGATCCTCCCCGAGGTTTCTTCTTACCACTTTAGGGAGTTTTTTTCCTTGCCACTGTCGCCCTAGGCTTTGGAATAGGGATTGGCCTTTTAAGATAATGTAATAGTGTAAAGATGCTTTGAGACGATGCTCTGTTGTAAAAAGCGCTATATAAATAAAATTGAATTGAATTGAACTCACATTTTGTAAGGACAGTGACATAACGTTACATTTAAGGATGTAATTGACTGTAAAAATGCAACCTTACACCTTTTAGTACTCAGAAGTGTCACTGCGGACTCGAAAGTTTGAATAGTTTTCTTCGGTAGTGTGGCATTAATATTTATTCATATTCTGAACACTTCATATAATCCATCTGCAGTTTGTTGAGTCGCAGGTCATTATCTGGCATGGTCTCATGTCAGCACTATACCACTGTGTCTTTCTGCTTTGGTCTGAAAAGGGTAAGCAGATTTGCTGATGTAGCAAGGGCTTGTGACCATTCAGAATATGTCCAGGCATACAGACACATGTTATTATCTTTCACCTTATGAAGTTGTGCTCTCCCAAAAACTATTAAGAACCTGCTTACAGAAAATATTTAATAAAATGTCTATCTACTGTCCCTGAAAAGTGATGTGAATGTCAGAAAATACCTCCCGTGTCTTTTATCATTGTAGAAATACGAAATACTAAAATAGTTTGCTGCTATCGACCAGTTCTTTCACCAATATGGGGGAGTAGCAACACTGTTTTTCTCCCTACTTCAGACACTGTAGCTTTGGCAGGCTTGGGCATTAGGGCTTGAAATTGACTTTTAAGCAGACCAATTCTTCACCCTAAAATACTGAACCCCACCCATGTTTATGATGAAACGCGACGGCAGTTGCACCATAAGAGAAGATTGAGAATGTAATGATAAAATACAAGCATTGCATGCAGCATTTAATCTAGCTGCTATATCAAATTGCATTAACAAAGGTGTGTGAAGGTGAGTTGTGTGTATAAGTAAGAGAAAGTTATTTAGGAACTCAATCAAAACTGTCGTTCTTTATTTTCAAAATGTATATCGGTTTCATTTTTTTGCTAAAACCAATGACAAACGTCGTGCTTCTAGACTACTTGTCGTAATGGGGTGCACATAGAAGTTAATGTCAGCATGGCTGACTTTCTTTTAAATATTTGCTCCTGTTCATTACTCCATGCAAAACTATGAATATTAGGCTTTAACTGAAAGCATTATCTGCTCAAGCTTTTAAAACATGCTGGGGCATTATGGGAATGCCATTATGGTGCCTGAACTGATGCCATGTCCTGTAGTTCTGCTCAGCAATCGAGTATATCATTTACTTTTTACCCCCGTGGTTTTAGTGGGTGCACGTACCCTTGTAAAATGGGTCTGATGCCCCTAATCACCTTACATGGAGAATTTTTGTCCAGCTTCAAATAAATGCATCAAAATAAATTGGAAATAATAAGACCAGACAGTGTTTGTTTAAAAGATTGTCAATCATACTAAAAATACATTCAATTATTTCAATTATTAGATTTTTCTGAATTAAGTAAAAAAGATATGAAATCACTCATTGTTGAGGAAACAAACTCTTCAACCATAAAATGAGTTAGTATTGGTCTCAAATTTAGTGGTTTTAGATGTTTTTTAATACTTGAATGCTAATGAAAACCAACAGTTTACATCAAGCTGGATCCAGCCATTACGGATAGTGGTCAACTTTGCCTGATGGAGCTTTGTCATTGAACTCTCTTTCCTCTTTAAATTATCACTATATATTTTCAGTAGGATTAAGAGTTGGACTGTTTCTTGGCCAAGTCACTGAGCATATATGCCTTTGCTGAAAGAAAAGCTTTAATACTCTTTGCAATAGAACATATTATATCAGTGAAAATGACTTACTTAGCTTGTCTATTTTTTCCAAATTTCGCCGTAGATTAAACTAGGACTGCAATTACCAGCAATGAAAAGTGAGCCATTTGCATCACCTCCTTTCCAACAACCCAATAAGTCTCATTTTATTCAAACATTGATAGCTTGGACCTAATATTAGAGGTCCTAGATTTTTTCGGGCAGGAACTAAGCACAGATGCTGGTTCTGTTTCACTTTTCTATGTGTAGACTAGAGTGACATTGACTCGCGTTTCTGGCCAGTTGTTTGTCTGACAAGATTCATTTGTATTGTTGTGCATTTTCTATTTTCAAGGCATATTGCTTTCCGTTTATTTATCCTGAAACTCGTACAAATTCCTTGGTTCACCCTTGTGTTTACTTTTGTAACCTCACCATTTGGGTTCTACTTCCACTAAGGTTTAGATAGAGCGGACTTGGGACAACTTGCAAATCCTTTCTAATGTTTCAATTGGCAACTGTCTTGCTAGGCCCATGTAATTAGCCCAGTCAAACAACTTGTGGATATATATATATATATATATGCTGATCAACCAACTTTCCCAGCTGATCAAGTTCACCAGTAAACACTCAACGGACCAGCATAAACTAACTTTGGACAAATACGGAACTTGAAACTTGTATGGTCTTGCTAATTAGGCAGCATTTAAAACACAACATATGCTGGTCTTTGGTATATTGCATTGTAGCATTGGAATTTTATGGAAGTTTTTTTGCATTTGCCTTCCCCTAACAGCCTTGACGCTATAAAAAGTCTACATGCTATTTACAGGATGTGCCTAATATATCCTCAGATAGAATATCTAAGGTTTTTGACCAACAAAATCCTTGTTTTCTAACATTTATTGTTTCATGACAACATAAGAATATCCATATGAAAAAACCTTATTTATTTATATATTTGTTTTGCATGCGGGGTGGAATTTTAGAAGCATTTGTGCTGTAGCCTAAATAATTTTAACTTCATTAACTGGTTAGCTTTGATTCTCTCATAAGCATGTTTTAGACAAAAAAAAGTCCTTGCCAGTGCATGACCAGTCTATGTTTGAGCTTGCTTATTCGTTTAGATCATGTTGTTTTCTTTATTTTTTATTGCAGCACTCAGGCGGTACAGTGGCAATTCTTTTGGTCACCACCCTGGTGAATTAAGTCTTTTGAATTAAGGCTTAAAACGTAAATAACTTGATTTTCTTCCATGGACCAGGTCACACTGCACTCGCAGGGCAGTATTTGTGATTTGTGCAGCAGCAGAATGTTCAAAACACTTAGGTTGATCATTTTTATTGACTACAATTTTCCCTTGTGTGCCAAATTAGACCTTGCAGCTCCTCAGATCTTCTTAATGGTCTTCGAGACAACAGGGGGTTATTATCTTCAAACTTTGTCTGCTAGGATTGCAGATATTTAGGTTGAAAAGACCTACTATTTGCTTCTAAAGAAATTATTGAGCAAAGGCTTAGACTCCTGTAGCCAAACGAGTTTCTTGCAAGTCCTGCAGAATGTGATGTAAAGGTTTTCTGACCACTTTATAAGTAGGTCGATTAGGGGCGTATAATATAAAAACAAATCTTGACATTTTCTTTAGATTTGTCAATAATGTCAATTAGAACATAATTTGCTAGTGTTTATCTCTAATGTAAATTTGTAAATTGTTTGAACCCAGCTCTCTCAACTGCCTGAATTGGTACTGTGTTGTTTGTGATGTAATGGTGACAGCATTTATGTCTTGCAATCTGTTTTTTTTTTTTTGTCCTAAGGTACTTTTTTGTAGAATCATTATTCTAATGTTTGCTGAGTGTATTTTTATGCTGTAAATAGTCTCATTTGTGCTTCATTAGGCCTCTGGGATTGCCTAAAATACAAGATCTGTCCAAATTAATAAAAAGAAACGTAACAGTTGCTTCCATTCACCACTTCCAGCAACGAACGATAAATGTCACTGTCACATACAGTACAGGGCAGAGAAATAAAGACTGATGTAAGTGCAAATTTGGATGGTTTATTATAAGACATTGTGAGAAACAAGGTACAGTGCGAATACAGAGAGTAGCAAGGAAGCCAGATCTAACATTATTGAGTCACAGAACACACTAGACATGGGATAAAATATTTTAACATTATAACAAGCACCATGACCATGACAAAGGTCTTCACTTGCCGTTGTTTTAGCACATTAAACATTGCTCATATTAAGTGTTTCAGACACTACCAGATAGTACAGTGTTCAGGCTACGAAAACGCTAAACCGCAACACACTAAACCGCAAAAGTGCCTTCTGTGGAAAGGGAAAAGGGTCAGAAGGGATCCACGTCAGGATGATGCAGCTGCAGCACTGTTCCTAATGTTCATCATCCTGAATTGGATCCCTTCTGACCCTTTTTGCTTTCCACAGTTATGTTTGAAGTGTGCCGCATCATAAAATCTGGTTGGGTTCTGACAGTCAGATGCATTTTGGCCGTGTTGGATGCATTTACAATTGTTTAATATTTGACTATGATGTGTCTCAAGCCTCCTCCTGAAGTGGTTTGAGCAATCAGAATCAAATTGGATATCAGTGCGTCTTGAGGTATATTTACACATTAATTTTATTCTACATTTGAATAAATTCTCACATGGTATTGTGTCTGTGTGTGCGCGCGTGTGTGCGAGAAGGCAATTTATTCGGAGTATCAGGAGCTCTTGTCCTTTCCCAGTAGGCTGAATGTTAAACTGCTGCCTTATCCCTCCAACCTGATTACATGAAGATGTCATCTGCATTTTGCCTCGGTGAATGGCTGCCAGACACGTATGTGAGATTACATTTGTTACTGTCGCTAGACTAATCTCTTCACTGAACACAAAGAGAATGTGACCTTTTTGCGATGACAGGACAGGGTACTTCTTGCATTTCTAATTGTTTTCCCTGTCTCATTGCAGTTTCCTACCATAAACAGTTGTTGCATTAAAGCGTTTTGGTCTTTCCAGATCTGATTTTGACTTTCGTCGAAATTTCCAAAAGTAATGATCGATGGCCACGCGTTTGGAGGTATTTTCTTGTGTGTGTCTCCTATTCCCTCAGTGTAGGACTCTGGCATGCACCGAATTGGGAGGAGGTTAGATGCAATGTCTCGCATAGCTTGCCTTGTCTGAAACAATATCGAAACTTAAATGCCATTTTACTTGGCTTGAAGTACTGTCAGATTAGGGGTAAGTCAAATGGGAGAGGTAACAGGAGTGGGACAGGACCTGACTCACTCTCACTCTCTTAATGCATCATTAGCAGTGCTTGGAAGCGCCACTAACATTAGGATATTGGAAGTCGGGTCACGGCAAGCAATTTTGCCTCCATATTTTCTCTTGAATTACTTCAGTGATGTCTCTAATGAAACTTGGCCCAAAATGAAAAGAAGGAAAGTGAGAGCGAGAGAGGGGAATATGGAATATGTTCCTTTAAATAGCAATTTAGGTGGTGTCCGTGTTGTCATGTCTCGAGAGCAACCGTTCAGGTACTTCTATACGAGCCATGTCCAGACAAGACTCTCATTTCACTCTTCGTTTCTTTTCCATGCTTTGGCTCATTTTGGACAGCTCACCCTTTTCTGAGATGAATAATTAAACAGGACGTTTGAGAATGCTATCAGACATGCTATCAGAATGCCTTGATGCTATCAGACACTTTTTGGGGAACTCTGCAATGCAGTATATGCTCAAGGAAATAAAGAATTTGATTACTTAATATTAAAGTTTGGAGTTTGCATCACATCCGTCTGTGAAACTATTGGCTGTTTGCAAAGTAGAAATCCGACTACCACCTGAGTTATGTATTCCTGGAGCTTTTTCATTATCCAATTATCGAAGTGCTTGTATCGGATTAATGATTTTTCTGCTGTTATCAGATTATTAGGTGCATGTAAATGCACTGATTGCTTATTTGTGACCTAACAAAATCCCTCCCTCCCAACCTTACTCTTATTAGCAACATATTTAATAAGGGATGGAATTAATTATTCCATCACTGCTCCACTATATCAGTCTATAAATCTAGCTTCCTGCCTTCTGCTTTTTTCTCCCCAAAAGTAAAACAAAACCTAGCTGATCACTGCTTTATTGGGGAGTGCAGCACTCAGTGGTCAGTGGATAGAGTTTCAGGTAAGACAGGGGCATGAATGTGATATGTACTGGCAGGCATGTCATTGCTTTTCCAGAGGCTCTGTGTATATTGCTGCACCTCCACCACAAGAGCAAGCCGTGTGATTGGGCACGGTACGGATTTCAATATGCAGTTACCCCTGGGTGCTTATTAATATCATTTGCAGACAATGACAGACCACTCAGCCAATATGGCGAATGTTACACCCATCAATCAAACTGTCACTTATCACAGTATGAAGGAGGCTGGTGATGTATTCAGATTCTCAATGGAAATGCCATGACTTTATTCCATCAGTGAACGGGTCTTTTCTTTCAATTGTTTTACTGAGCCAAAACAACAGTAAATCAAAGATGCTTTTAATAATACTTAAAAGATTTTAAACTACCAAAATGTTTAAAGTAGTCAATATTTGGCAGGTCCACCCTTTGCCTTTAAACCTGTAATATTTATTTTTATAAATCCCAGAAGTTCCAGAAGGAGGTCAATGGGTCTTTCCAAGCATGATCAAGAATTTAGCACAGTTACTGTGTGTAATCTGGTTGTTAAATTTTATTACAACATGCACCCACAGTGTACCTGCAAAGTATTGCCTTTTTTATGTAAAAAGTGTAGGTTTATTTGTTTTTTGTAGATATGGGCAATCAAGAGTGACTGCGATATCATGTTTTTACTGGTGGCCCAATGAGACAAACCCACCCCATAATATGATATATACATTTAGCAGACACAAAACAGACCTGATGTAGAGTGTTTTAGAGCTGCATATATTACGGTCTTATACTTTGGTAATGTAAATTTATAGCTTAATTTTAAAAAAAAAAGGGAAACTACCTGCACTATTGGTATGATACCATCACTTCAACACTTTCGTTTGGCGTGTCTCTGCTGTTCAGAGAATGCTCCACTATTCAAATATCCAGTCTGTTGCTGTCCAGTAAGAATGGTTTTCCATTGGTGTATGGGTAGAGTATTGTGCATGAGAACAGATGGCCTGAAGTCACTATGTTAGTCTGAACCAATGCTCCAATATAGTAGGTGAATCTAATAAAATAAGTCTTTGAGTAGTATTGATGGTAATTAATTGGCCTTCAGTTTATACCTACAATCACAGCCTGAAAGTTTTTATTATACTCTTATATTAGCAACTTTAAGTTGAGTGATCTTTGTCGCTCAGGTGATCCACTGTTACCAGCACTCTGACTCTCAGCTATCTGGAGGTGAGCACAGTCAGGCCATTACACCAATTCAGCGTGAAAATAAAACAAGCTTGCTGCCAGCGTGAATTTTTGTTCCAAAGAGAGTGCGTCGTACGGGCAGTTTACAATAATGAATCTGGAAACTGCGAGAAAGGCCCCCACCACAGCCAAGGAATTAAATGTCAGCTTTGGTCAAGGAAAATTGGGTGCAGTTGTCCAAGATGCGCTCGTCTTCGCAATGAACTAATTTAGCCCTGAGAGGCATCTCTGTGCATGGCAATAAAGGTGTTTAAAAGAAATCAGGGCTGTTGAGAGGGCTGGAGGGTAAAATACATTTGGGAGGAGAAGGTGAAAGACAGCAAAAGGGAATTATAAATGGTGATTTGGCAACTTCAAATGGGAGTAATCTTAAAATATGAAACAGTAAGATTTTATTTTAAGGCATCAGCTTTACTTGACCAAGTCGGGTTACTCACATCTTAGTGGCCTTTGCTCCCTCTCTGTACCATAGTCGTGGGCTGATTTATAATTTATATTTATATTCACCATGATGGCAGGGGAATCGGTGAAAGGACAGAGGTCATCTAAGACCATGTGAAATCTACTGAATGTCTCATTAACCATATATTTGACTTTCATCTGAAGTGATTTTCAAATGAAATGTTCTGTCTTTAACTCTGTTGGGATGGAATGAGTTTATCAGGGACAGGGTCTTATATTGAACTTTTACCTTTCAATGATAAAATTCTTACATCTGAATAGCAATAAAAGTCTCACAGGACTTTTTTAAGAGTAGTGGTTTACTGGGTTACACTTCAACAAACCTAGTTCTCTACTGGCAAATAGATGCTCCAGTCATGTATCTATAGGTTACGCTACCCCCCCCCACCACAGGGACCAGGGTTCAAGGTGAGGAAGTTGAGTCAATAGACTGGGTTACTGTAAAGAGTACTTTAGCCTCTTGGGGTAGGTGCTGGAGCCTCTGCAAACGACAGTGTTCATGAACTATTTAGAACTTTCTAATTCTGACCTAAGCATTGCATGATTATCCCAAATTCTTAAGACATATAAAGAGAAACAAATTAAAGAAATGAAACAAAAAAATATTAGTCATTTATTGTGAGTGACAAACCCATATCAACCATTGTTTTTAATATCTGGTGTGGCCACCTCTGCCTCGCCACAGCAATACCTGAATCTAAACATTTTTAACAACCTGTTGCTGTTATTCAGTCCTACACATGAGCTTGGAGGAATTTTAGCCCATTCATCCGTACTCAGTGTGGGTTTCCACAATGTTTGTTACTGCATGAAGAACTTTGCTAAATCTTGATCATACTTTAAGCATTCTTTGGTTGAACTATGTTGTATATGTAGGGCTGTTGTCTTTCTGCATGTTGCATGTATGTTCACATGAGATTCAGTTCACAGATTTTAATTTAGAATGTGCTTGTATAATTCAGAATTCTAGCAATAATGCAAGCTATCCTAGCAAAGGTTCAGCCAAACACACCTAAAACCATGAACCATGAAACCAAGTGATGGACAGCACTGTTCGATTTGGAAAGCATTGGCTTTGTTTGTCCATTATATTCAATATTACACTAAATTCTCCTGAGGATGGGTTCATGAACATGTTAGTGATAGAGGCCTTTAGCTGTTTAGAAATTAACCTAGGCACACCTTGCTGTTTTTTCATCTTTTGAGGAAGATAACAATGGCCCTGAAATTCTACATTTGCACACAACATGTCTGACTACGGATTGGAGGAGTCCAAACTCTTTAGAGATGGTTTCCACCCTGTTAAGCATCAGCCACTATTGTTTTAGGTTTTTAGCAAGCTCCTTTGTTCATGCTATGACATTTACATTTACGGCATTCAGCAGACGCCCTTATCCAGAGCGACGTACAACTCCAAGCAATGGCGGCTTAAGGGCCTTGCTCAGGGACCCAACTGTGGCAACTTGGCAGAGGTGGGATTTGAACCCTGGACCATCAGGTCCAGAGACCAGTACCTTAACCGCTAAGCTACCGCAGTACCGCGAAAACATTTCTATGTGTAGAAATACAAAAATATAAAATCATTCAAATTATTTATTAATAATAATTTACATTTCAAAAATTGTCAGTACCATTTTATGCCGATTAATCGCAGAAAGCTAAAAGTATAAATTGTGCATATTAAAATAAAACATATTGCTCGATACCCGTGGATCTGTTTAAATTATCTATTTCATAAGGTAGTGGTATCTGGCTTTAAGTGTTTATTTATTATTATTATTACTATTATTGTTCACTTTATATTTCTCATAGTGACGACAGAATGACATTCTCTCAAAACACAATCTTTAAAGCCTGCATTTGTAGATTTGTAAATGTCTCAGATTAACTTTCAAGATGCTAGATGACATATGGCAAATAGCGGCGGGAAAAAAAGCAAGGACTCCTGTAAAATGATGGCGGTGTGCATCTGGACTGCTGAGGTGTAGGTAATTCAGCCTGTAATTTGCTCAGGGGATGAATCAAAAAAACGCTAGCATGGCAGAACCAAATGGAAATAAAGTCATGAGCCAGTGTCAAAGTTTAAAAAGCCATGGGGGTTTTTACCTGTAATTAAAGTGTATTTGAGCTGCCTGTTGTAAGTTCATCTATTAAAGTTAAAACATCCTCTTTAAGGTCAGGGTGACAGCAGTCCAGGGGCCTCATTTATAAAACTCTGCATGGATTTTGGAGTGAAAGTGTGTGTACGCACAAAATCAGAAAAATTGAGATGAGTAAAATCTTACGTACGCACATAAATCACAAACTTCTTCTAAACTTGCGTAATCGAACAAGCCTCATGAAATGAAACAGAGTGTATCCCATTCATTTCTGTTTGAAATAGTGGTGACAATGGATAAACAAAAGGCAAAAAAAGAGAAACATTGAAGAATGTGAGGTGGAAGTTCTTTGTTTCAGAGATGAGGGAAAGAAAAACTATGCCGTTTTTGTCATCCGTAGTGACGTCACTATTGTAGAAGTCGCAAAAAACAAACAAATTGTTTTGCAATAAAATAAAACACAATAAGCAAATCTCAGTGGGGATCTGTCTAGCTCTTCTAAAGTATCTGCCTGTCTCCTGGATACTCCTCCATACTGCTCAAAACCATCATATGGAGTTCCCAGTTTGCACATGCTGATTTTTCATGTTTACTAAAACTTTGTGTCAAATAGTCAAACTATCTAAGACTCACTAGAGTAAACCAAACAATGGACTAAACTATAATTAGTTTATTTAGTCACATACACTTCTAAATAAGATCATTTTCTACTTATCAGCCATCTTATAGATCTTATACATAAGGGCAGCACGGTGACTCGGTGGGGCGGCACTGCTGCCTTACAGCAAGAAGGTCCCGGGTTCAAACCCAAGGTTGGAGCAGCCTGGGTCCTTTTTGTGTGGAGTCTGCATGCCCTCCCTGTGTCTGTGTGGGTTTACTCCGGTTTCCTCCCACAGTCCAAAGACATGCGTGTTAGGTTAATTGGTGTTTCTAAATTGGCATTGACTTGTGTGTGTCTGTGACGACAGGCGATACGACACGTTGGTCAAAGTATTCAGTCGTCGCATATTCGTGGGTACGAGGGGACCTTGCATCAAGCAGGACTTGATCCGTGAGGAAAGAAGGCAGCCTCTTTGACATATGACGATACTATTGCTCAGTCTAACATACAGTATCTCAAAAGTCAGTACACCGGTCACATTTTTGTAGCTAGTTTATTATATCTTATCATTGGATAGCACTGAAAATATGACACTTTGATACAATGTAAAGTTTTCAGTCTACAACTTTTATGACAGTGGAAATTTGCTGTGCTTTCAAAATAACTTAATTAATTAATAGCCATTAATTTCTAAACCACTGACATCAAAAGTGAGCACAAACCTAAATAAAAATGGCCAAACTATGCCAAAGTATCAATGTTTTGTGTGTCCACCATTATTTTCCAGCACTTTTCCAACTCTCTTGCGCATGCAGCCCAATTTCTGAAAAGAGATGATCATGCTCTATTTCAGTCACAGTACATGTTGCCATTTATGGTTCCCTCAGTGAACTGTAGCTCTCACAGCCCCACACCCATACATTCCCAAACCATGGACATCCCCATTGGTTGACTGTAGGCAAGACACGCTTGTCTTTGTACTTCTTACCTGGTTGCTGCCAGACACAAGCTTGACACCATCTGAAGCAAAAAAGTTTAAATTGGTTTCATCAGACCACAGGACATGGTTTCCATAATGTAGGTCCTTCGTCTGCTTGCCCTCAAACTTTTTGAAGGCTATCTTGTGCATCTCCTTAGAAGAGACTTCTCTCAACAACAGCCATGCAGCATACACTGTGTGGCTTATGGTCTGAACACGGACAGGCTGACCCCTCACCCTTTTTTACCCCTGCAGCAATGCTGGCAGCACTTCTACATTTATTTAAAAAAACAACCTCTGGATATGATGCTGAGCACATGCACTTCTTGGTTTGACCATAGTGAGGCCTCTTCTGAGTGGAACCTGTCCTAAATCACTGTATGATCTTGGCCACTGTTCCACAGCTCACTTTCAGGATCTTTTTATAACGTAGGCCATCTTTCTATAGAGAAACAATTCTTTTTTTCAGATCCTCAGAGAGTTCTTTGCCATGAGGTGCCATGTTGAACACCAAATTTAACAAACTTGCTCCCCATTCACACCTGAGACCTTCTCACATTAACGAGACACATGATGAAAATGGCTAATTGGGCACAATTTGGCCATTTTCATTTAGGGGTGTACTCACTTTTAATGCCAGCAGTTTACACAGTAATGACTGTTTGTTGAGTTATTTTGAGGGCACAGCAGAGTTACACAAGCTGTAGACTGACTACTTTACATTGCATCAAAGTGTCATATCTACACTGTAATACAATACTATAGTAACAAAAATGTGAGTGGTGTACCTACTTTTGTGAGATACTGTGTGCAGTAATTGTTCATAGTCAGGCATATAGAGCATACAAATGCCTCCACCTGTCTTCTTTTGCACCAGTGACTTGCTTACACTTATTGAGTCTATATTTCTTTAGCAGTGCTTGTTATAATAAACTGGCACACTGGTCTCTAGTCCACATGTGACCTCATTTGGTCCAGAACGTGATAAAGCATGTCTGTGGCATGATGGATGAACAAAAGGTGATGCAGAGCCGCTCTAAGATTCTTTATCGATCAAGATTCAGAGACCTAGTGCAAGGTGGCACCACTTTTAAACTGACCTCAATATCACAGTCAGGCTACATTAAAGGCTCATACATCCAAACACACAGTCAGTTGTACTGTATTTTTCAGTAGGATATTTACACTGCTCACAGGAATTAGGGGATATTTTCATTATGGCACACTTCATTTTGACACTGATCACAAACACACTGCTATTAGCCACATAAATAAGAATAATTAGAGCAGCATTTTTGGCCATTAAAGACATTGCATTAAACATATTTGCAGTGTTATTACTGGTTTTGGTAATAAACAGACATTAATTAAAGCTCCTGTAGGTGTGAGTATGCAGACGACATTAAAAGTGATCTATGAGGATTTTTTTTTAATTTATTTATCATTAAGGACAGTATGTCTAGTCCAGAAAATGTCGTCAGTTAGCTCGACTTTATTCTGAATAGTAGTAGGGACTGTTATGACCTGGTGATTAAAGGACTATGGATCAGAAGGTCTAGGTTTCAAATCCCAAAGCTGCCACTGATGGGTCCCTGAGCAAGGCCCTTAACCCAAAATTAAGATGCATGTCAAAAAGTCGCCATCAATAAGTATGAATTTTATGCAGATTCCATTTTAGCACTGCCTGAAGATGGCTTTGATTAATGATAAATGTGGCAAATAATTATTACAAGGTCCTTTCTGTTTGGAGTATGTTCTCCCCGTGTCTGTGTAGGTTTACTCTGGGTACTCCGGTTTCCTCCCACAAGATCAAGAAGATAAATGAATGGATAAATAATACAATATATATTACAAGAAAGCAGAGCTGTATTTAAAAGTAAAGGCTATTGTTTATTATAGTTTTGAGTAAGCAATCATTCATGTTTATCCACCGTAAAGCCGTTTTCACAGCCAGCACCTGGGCCACAATATTAAAACTACTCATCCTTAACCAAGCAGAGTCAGAATTATTTCAGGCTCAACCCTTGGCTAATGGTGGATGGAGACTACTCTATAAAACGGACTAATTTGACCATAGGTGAGTCAGATGTCAGAAATATAATGAATATATTTGTTTTGCAGTCTGTCAGATGGTTACAGGATATACAGTTCCCACAGGACTATTGCTCCAAAAATGTGTTTCATACAGTTTGAATACATCACATCTGGCCCCAGGTGGGGGATTGCCATGAAGGCTTGAGTGTTTTTATTAATTCCAAAGCAAGTGATGTATCACTGACAAAGACAGCTGAAGCAGACACGTCTGGATAGTTAGTGCACAAATATGTGGACAAAAAGGACCTATGTAATCTATACTATAGCACAGTGACTTAAGAAAAATGGCATATCCCTTTGATCAAAACAGCCTGTAATCAGAACCCACTGAGATACAGTATCTTTTTTCCTCCTTTATTTACACATTTTACCTAATAACATTTAATCATGAATTTTCATTCACTGTCGGCGATTAATAAGAAATGGAAAGCTAAAAAAACTGAAATAGGGTGGAACAGTGAATAGCCCCACTCTGCTGTAATTACGGCCATCCGTCAGTATTTCTGCACACTTAGACTTGCCCAGTCTTGCTTGGAGAATTGTTCATGCTCAGCAAAATTATGAGGTGAACAGTAATGGACTGCTTTCCTTAA
>JAUZST010001192.1:0-14548 GCA_034779995.1 Parotocinclus haroldoi | reverse complement strand
CCCCCCCCCCCCCCCCCCCCCCCCCCCCGCAGATCGGGGCGACCCTGTGTTTTTAGGAATGGGTAACCAAAAAACCAAAAAAGCAAAACATGACACGTTACCGGCGAACGAAACGTATTGCGGCGTCACTAGACCGTTTCCATTCGAATAAGCGAAGCGAAGATTGTCTCTATAATGCAGGATGCGCCCGAAAGTATCTGGACACCACTTCTAGACGGCCAGTTCTGCTCTTTAAGCCGTCCTCGCTTCATAATGAGACTTTACTAGAAGACCTTTTTTAACCCAGACTGTGCACTGGGCTCACAGTTACGCCCCGAGATCGAGTCGAAATCCTGCCTGAGTTGTCGCAGAAAAGGTGGACCGGATTACTGCACTTTCATGCTTTTTTTTTTAAACGCCGTTTTGGGAGGCATGTAGCAGCATCATCAGTTCTTTGGAAGCGTGTAAGTATCGTGCTGGAAATAGCCCGAGATGCATCGTATGCTTACTAATGGGCGCAGAATGGGAGCAATGGGATGTTTTCAGTATGCCAAATCATCGTCAAGGAGAGTGTTTTACTGCATTATATTTAAACAAAACAGGGGTCAAGAAGCAACATTAAAATCCCGTGCATTTTTAAGAGGAACGAGCTGCTTTAAAAACTGTGATCGGGTTTCCCTGTAGGAGGGGGATAATAAAATATTACCAATATATGTGAAGGGTTTGGGTTTATCTGGACTAAGTATAAGGACGACGTTCCGGCGGAAGACGCAAGTACAGCAAACGCTTGCTTTTTACTGATTTGCTACCCAACGTTTTTAGGCAAATCCGTACCATTTTTGAGACCTGAGAAGACAGAAAGGGATGTCAACAAAAAGATGAAGATCTGCCATTTGATTTCTTTCTCTTTCTCTCTTTCTTTCTTTCTTTTTGCTTCCCGTCAATCGATTCCGTTTTGCGTCGGAATGACGGCGAGGAAACTTCAAGAGCTCGAAAAGGATCGCTTGTGAAGCCCCCTGGACGCCGAAGCCCCCTGCAAATATATTTATCTGTTAGCACAAAGGGAACGATTGCAGTAAATCCTAAAATTCGATTGCTTTTCTGTAATCGAGCTGCGCAACGAACGCGCTCGTGCCGCGAACCGCCGCGGAGCCGAAAGCAAAACATGCAGGGACGCGTTATTCCCCTTCATTATTCGCCTTAAAAGAATACGTGTGTAAGGCGGGCATGTTAATGTGTTATCCCATAAAGCTGATCCGTGACTGGGGTCACGCCGGCCAAGCGGTAGGGGGCTAATCTTCAAGGCAATATGACACAAAAGCAGTCTTCCCAGCTTACATCCCCCTGAGGACGCATCCCCGTGCCTAAGCCTCATCAAAAACCGGGCTGCAGACCCTCGTGTGATATAAAACAGACATTTAACAGTGATATTGAAATAAAGGGAAAACACTAATTAACCCTGAGCCCAAGGAGCCGTTCCCTCAAGGGCCGGCTTTACAGCACAAGCAATACTTTTTAATTGCGCTCGAGTGCAAGCGTTTCTCCAAAATGAAAATTACCCCTTGGCCTATTTTTTTATTTTTTTTTTCTCTGGGTCTCTTAAAAAACAAAGGTGGGTTTTAACGTCTGGCTGTCACCTAAACTGCGTCTAAAAATGAGAACACACGCACACACGCACGTCCTGTTTGGGTTCCAGTCGAGTTCTAACAGCCTCCGGCTGCACTGCGCTCAGGAAACAAGGTTTGTTTTTGAACAGAAACCGTTTCGCGGCTCCGACGCCAGCAAGATTACCGCCGCGCTCCCTGTAGGGGGTATCTGACGGCCTCCTGCCGAGCTTCTCGTCTGGACCTCCGCCGTGTGAAACGTAAAGCCCCTTTGAGGCATCTCTGCAAGCCACGCCGTCACACCGGATTCTGGAAAGCCGCTCGGTTTGTCACAGGTGGCTTTTGTTTTGGGAAGGGTCCCCCGTCTCGACTGGCCGGGACAGAACGTGAATGCCCTTCTAAGCTTCAGGATCGAAGCGTTCGCCTCAGTGGGCAAACGTGCTTATCGCGGCTCGATGCACTGATCTGGTGTGAGCCATTTGCGAGGCGAGCTGACGAGCACGGCCGAGCAACAGACGCCTTTTCCTTGGCACTCGCTGTACTACAAACCTGCCCTTACTTCTCTGAGCGGGCGTGGCCGCGCCAGCCCTTAATCACAACGTCCGGAAAAGCGTTACGTCCCTCTCCCTGTCTCTTGATGATGATACTGATGATGATGATGATGATGATGGTGATGGTGATGATGCGAGTGTGCACCAGTGGCCAGTGTTTGCCTGAGAGGTCAGCAGAGGTCAGGACTGCTCGGTTAGTTCCAGGTAATCCGTAAATCTTTTTTTTTTTAAATTACCTGATCGTTTAGGGGCTCAGACGTGATGATCTGACCTCTGCTCGAAAGGGCATCACACCAGGGTCTGTGAACGCCTCCGGAACAACGCTTACACACGGACTGACCAACAAGTAACTACATATTCTCTTTTCTCTCCGAGCTGATGTTCCGGTACCAGCTCCAGCACCACATGCTTAGATGTTTCTCCAGCTCAGCATCACTGGACTGGTTTTCAGCAACAGAAACCAGTCCCATCATGCCCGGGCCACACCAGAAAGCAGTAACTCCCTCAGTTATCAGGAGACGATGTGCCTCCAAGGACGTCCCGCTAAGGGCTCAATATCTCAGATCCGTTACACTGTTTAGCTTAATGGTCATTATTTGCTTAGTTTTACTATTCGTGCAAACTTAACTATTCTTCCCGCTACGTTCAGGGAGTTTTTTTCCTTTCCACTGTCGCCCTGGGCTTGCTCCATTTTGGGATTGGCGCCCGCCGTCCTTCTCACCGAGTCCGAAACTGCCGGACTGCGACGCTGCGTAAAACTGTTCTAATTCCTGCATCGAAATCAGGCCGACCGATCCGAGCTTGGTTGCCGAGCAGAACAGCTCATAAGAGCCAAGTTTTTTGACCCGAAAACATAAAGCCGCATTCGTTTAAGCACGCAGCCGTACCTCCCATTCTCTGGATATTGGCTAAGAACATATTGGTTAAGGCAAAAAAGCGGACACTATTTTCCAACTCAGGCCTCCTCTCTGTCTCCTGAGACACTGTTTGCTCTGCCCAACCAACCTGTGGCGCATTAGTCACGTATTCCCTAATTCACAGCTCCAGGAGCTCTACAGTAACACGGTAAAGCGGCGTTTCTATGAAACAGTGTACAGCGTACAGCCATATTGGAACATCCATAGTCGTGCCCTTATTCCTTAGTTGACGTGAAAGCAGACCTTTTGGGAAGCATCTTTTAACCAACCAGAATTCCCTGAATCCTGATCTTCAGCCGTACAAGTAAAAAAACGAAACAAGCCGTTCGGTGCAATTTGTTCGTAAGTCTGTACGTCTGCTCGAGCTCGACGGCGTCCACGAAAAGGCGGAGTCGTTCGACTCAGCCTCCGTTTCATCCCTGCAGACTTTCGCCTCGCGACAAAACCTTTACTGGACCCATGAGCGTCGCCTCTGTGCCCCGTGCAACAGCATCCGCAGGGGCATCCCTGGCTTGGCTACCTGGCACCCGGGGCGTACCTACAGGCGGGCCAGAGGAATCATCTGCCCACCCCCCCAATGCAAAAAATCCCAACTATAGCCACTTGTTACACTCGCTTACATTCGTGATAAGCAACATGCCTTAGGCTTTACTGTGTAACGATTCGATCGCTTTTTAGAAATCTTGGGACTCGTATCGCCTGGCGCCGTTTCATCCAGGCGACGAAATGAACAGAAATGGCTCGTCGAGCGGCCGTTCCTGATGGAAATGTTACTGGAAAAAGGTCGAAAGTGAAAACCATTAGAAACTCTGCTGTCAGTCAAACTCGAGTTGCTTAGAGTTTTCTTCTTCTTTTTCTCTTTTTGTTTAATGCTTTGCTTGTGTGACACCCCATATCACCCAAAACGAAATATCTGGCAACGCCCCTGCCCGGGGCACCCGGGGGGTGTTACTAAAAGTGACAGGACTCATTAATAATCAGTGATATTTAATTAAAAGCTTAAACCTGAGGTGTAACTGGATAGAGGTCCTAAACCAGAAAAGGCGACGAAACCCTATTTTGCATCTGTGCATGTAGGCATTTCCTAACAAACCAGCCTATTGCACATGAACTAGTACGAGGACTGAACTGCTGTAGCTCAGCCGACAAGCCCATGCTGTTAAGCAAACCTAATTTGTCTATGTGTACCCCCCCACCCCCCACCCCGCCCTCCCCAAACCAATCGATACTCCCCTACTTCGTCGTTACAGATCCACTGGGAATGCTAAGTGTAAAAAACAGAGCGGTACGAACAGCGGCTACGTTTCCAATGCATAACCTGGACTGGTGGTCCCCCGCGCTCGGGTGGAACCGTTCCAGCGTTTCTACATGACGGCATGCAGATTTCTATTCACACCCCCATTTACATTATATACAAACCCAAACCCCTGAAACCGCCTCACGTTGTCCCTTTTAGTCATGTCTCCAAGAAACGTGAGCTAGTTTTCTACATAGCCGCAGCTGGTAGCTTAGCGTCTCCAGATGTGCCGTGGATCAAGAAGGTGAGCGTTCCTCGCTGTCCGGTCGTTTTGCGACCTTCCCAACTAGCAGCTCTTGAGACTGTCCGCCGGATAAACTCCTTACGTTATATCTAAATAGCTGTGAAAGTCCAAAACGTTCAGAGTTCTTATCATGAAGGGTTAGGAGCTCAGAGCAGGACGTCGATGTCCAGGATGCTACCTGTTCGTTTAGTTTTGAGTCAGAGATAAAAAGGGTCGCTGGTTGCACGCAGAAAATTCATGAGGAATCCACGACATGGGACGTTCAGAGGCTACAATCTAATGACTAGTACGCACGTTTTAAAGTTTCACACCCTATCGTGGTTCGCTAAAGGATTCTCATTCATTCTCTCGCATTCGTCCCTTATAACGTTTAGCTTATTGCAGTTAGGAGACGTTACGAGCTAAAAGAGAGGTAAGCACTTTTTCGGGTCTGAAGGCTCAGCTACGTTTTGTCCATGCTGGTCTACGTATTATACAGGAGGAAGACGGTCAGGTCGATGCCACTTGATGAGCCCGAGCTTGCTTAAATCAGACTCCGAAACGAAACGATCCGGGTGGTAATTACAATGATATATACAGCGTGTCCCTCGAAGTCGCAGAGACGTCCCTCGAAGACATTTTCGGGCAACAGCATGCATGGACGTTTTTTTTGTTTTTATTTCTTCTTTTTTTTTTTTTCACCTGAAGAGATTTCGGCGTTTGACTCTCGTCGAGATTTAAGTTGCACTTTCTTCACCTTTTCAGACAGCAGAAAGATGCTGTGGGTATAACGGAGGGGAGAGAGGAACGGAGGCTGGAGGCGTCAAAGCGTGGAGCCAGCGGGCGAAGGGGGGCGAAGGAGGGCGAAGGCGGGTCGAAGGAGGGCCGTCTGGAGAGTGCCGTTGTGCTTTACGGGAAGCCCTGGTCCGCTATTCAGCTCCGAGCGCGATATCTGCAGAGGACAGAAATCAGACAGGTGAAAAGACGGCAGCGAGATCAAACGAAGAAGAAAGAGAGTGGGCGGAGACTTTAAAGAGCCATGACTCAGTCCGGCATTCGTCAGGCCACCTCTGGGAAAGGAAACGGCTTTGCATGTGGGGGACTTTCTCAGGCTTTTGAGGTCTAAACGTGTCGAGTGACTCGCCCCTACGGGACGGGTGGTTCCCCACTCTCCCATGCCCCAAAAGAGATGACCACCCTGTCAGTGCGCTCGAACCGTCACCCAGATGAGACGTGACCGAGGACCCTGCTTTTATCAAAGAACAGTCATCGTTTGAGTCATCCCCCCGAAAAAGTTCACACCACTTCTCAGATGACGCCCACTGACGAAACAAAGGGCACCGAAGGAACAGGACGTCCCGTGACATTGATTTTGAAGTAAACACGTTCACTGGCGCGATGTTATATTTCACGTATGATTATTAATACTCATTGTTACTGTTGCTTTTTCTCTCTTACCTTATATACTCATCCACTCATTTATATTTGAGTAATTAACAAGTGTGGTGCAGAATTGACAGTGCTTAACGGTGCTTAAGGGACTACCCAATATTATGATCGAAGCGTTTCAATATGTTTGTTAGAACACAATATGAATCGGCAAATAAACGGGGGAAAAAAAGCAGACCCGGGATCGAAATGACGGACGGCCAAAAGGTTCAGCCATCCCTCACTCGAGCCGTGGCAGCCCTCGTTAAATTCTGTGTTCTACCTCTTCACGGGACAAACGTGAGAAATTCTAAACACAGGACCCATGTGGGCACACTTTGCTCCAATATGTCTTACAAGGCGTGTCTTAAAATAGATTGAGGAGCGGACAATGGGGTTTGGGACACGGTCCGAGAGGTCAAAGCCTAAACCGGCAGGATTTCGTGGGATCGGGATGGGGCTTTTGAGCCCAGCCCTTCGTCATGTGGAAACTGCCGAGCTTTTAACGGTGCTGCCGTAATGGACGTGGGTTCCTCTCGATTTTGCGGAACTTAATGACTTACGCTTGGCCCTGTTACTGAAATGAAAGCCGTGTGTTTCACTTCCTCCTGAGACTGATAAACAAGTGGAGAGAGACACGGCCAGAGCTGGCCAGCCAAAGTTCGGCAACTCCACGGCTAGGAGCCGCTCTCGATAAAACATCAGATCGACAAATCAAATAACCGAGCACCGTTCTCATCCTAGCTATACAGGGTGAGTCAGAAGTCACAGGACGCCCTTTTATCATTTATACACACGTTAGAATCATATCATTGAATGTAATACGTTATTAGATTTTATTTGTGAGCTAAAAAATTAGATTGAAAGTAATGAATTACGCTTAAATTCTTACAGTATGATAAATATATATGTACGTAATTTAATATAATTAAATTAATATAATAGTATGTATATAGTAATTAATATAGATATAATTAATAACTTTATACTTCAATATAATATAACATAAATGAGCAGTATTCATATAATTTAATACTACTAATAATAATAATTATATAAATAAATTATATAAATTAAATAAATTATATAAATCATAATATTGCAATATAATTCAATTGTATACATACATAAATAATAATAATAAATAATAATAATAATAATAATAATATATAATAAGTAATATTAAAGATTAATATTTAAGATTAAATACCATTTCATATTATTAAATATAATAGAAAACAATACGAAATAAAACATCTAATAAAGTAATTCTTTATAATAATAATTGTTAATCATTTATGTAATTTTAAAATAGAAAAAAATTATGCTGCAATTAAAAATAATATTTTCTTCTGTAACTATGTTAACTATATATAAATATATACCCCCCAAACATAGTTACAGAAGAAAATATTATTTTTAATTGCAGCATTTTGTGTTGTTATTCACAATGAATAATATTTAACAGTTAAAAATCATTTACAAGAGAAAATAAAAAATAAAAAAAAATTTTAACGCACACCCCAGCTGAATTTCCTCGGCAACGGTGGGCTGACGGTGGGGTCTGGTGAAATGCACTCGAGGGGGGTTTGTTTGTTGCATGTGCTCCCCTCGGTTTTAATGCCGTACCCCACAGGTCGACTCAAGCAGCCGCAGGTGGATGATTCATGCACTCCTGTAGTCGCTTGCTCGTGGGTGGGCCATTAGGCATGGAGACGCACTGTACTGTTGCCTGACGTGTCCAATTACCGCTACTTAAGGACGACTTGCCTAACTGAAAATCTTCGGAATCAATCAAGAGACGCTACCACCCAGCGCCCCACTCACACACACACACACACACACACACACACACACAGGCTGGATAATATAGGCTGTCTCATTAAAGCGGCCCTATAGCTCAGTAAGTCAGGTCTGCCATATGTGGCTAATACATCAGCTTCCCTTCATCACGGGAGAAGCCTGCTCAGTGCTGATAGCATGCATTTACATGCAGGATGCATGTGTGTGTGTGTGTGTGTGCGCGCAGGTGGCGGTGTTCCTATCACCGACAGTACACATCATGCACGCCCACACCCAACTGATGCTTGACCTCACGTTGGAGCAGGACTTTGATCGGGACTTCTTACGCATTTCGAAACACATTTTATGACATTTTGCTGTAATGAAAAGTTGCACAAACCAGGACACTTAAATATGTCACTTTTTTTTCCTCGTGAGCCCAACGCTGTCGGGGTGGGATTCGAACCCTTAGACCTTGTGAATCACGGGCCTGTTCCTTCACATGTAGGCTATCGCAAGCCCTAACGTCCCTAAGTCGAAATTCATATTTAAGGAAAGGCAGAAAAATATCATAAAATGCTGCTTCATGTTTCCTTTCCTCTCACCTCAGAAGGTTTTGGTCTCTAAACCAAGGTTCAGGCGTGCACACCTGGTGGTCATGGCCGCACGGTCAGCAGATAGACGGCATTGTTCTTGGCTTTATTAAGACATCCTTTAGGCTCGCTGTCGCTTTTTTCATTTCTAAGAAAATGTTTACCGAAAGCCCCTTTGCTGTTCACTGTGGGCTGACATACCACATGTGTACTCTGTGTGTGTGTGTGTGTGTGTGTGTGCGCGTGTGTGTGTGAGATTGTGGTGGGATGGGTGCAACACCAAGGTGGGTTACCACACTTATCTGTGGCCTGCATGTCAGGGCTATTTATACCATCGATTTAACTTTAATACAATATTTACTACTAATGCCAGCACGCCGGCGCTCTCGTACGAACGGCGAGCTTCAATTAACCTGGGTTCCGGTTCAAATAAGCCAGGCTTTTTGGAAGATCGCCAGGTGTTAATGACTGGAGGAGCCCGAAGGAAGACAGAATCCCGCAAATCTTACAAAACACCAACTCTTTTGTTAAGACCAAGCCTAAGAACGAGTGGCATTCTGGAAAACTTTGGGTTTTTTTTATTTTCCTGACCCTGCGATAGCCTCACATTCTCATGAACTTCTTAGGGTTTCTCTTCGACCCCGGGACCTTCCGACCCCAGAATGGTCCAGCAGATATTAGCGGACCGTGGTGGACCCTTAGAAATGAACCCCATACCACATTCCATATTTCTAACCAGAACACAGCGTCTTCCGATTTCCAATGTGACCTCTGTGGCCGACTCCAACCAATCAGGGTATTTTGTTTTCGTCGTTCTGCTCGTTCTGCATGCCGAGGGTTAGAGAGAGGGGGCGAGCGGGCCCTCTGAGGAGCTCCGAACCCAGGTGCAAGCATCTGAGCTTGCTCTCTCATCAATAATTGACAGCGTCAAACCGATTAGAAACAATTTGCTCCCCTGCAACTGAAGTGCTCGAGCAGGCTCGGGGTGCTTAATCATTAATGAGACAATTAGCTGAAACGGTTACACCTGACCCGAGTCGTTTGCGGAGGGCCCGCTTGTCCGAACGCTCCACCGGAGGACTCCGGGATATTAAATAACACAAGTCCTAGCAGGGTCATCAGCGGATGAGCGAAGAGATGCCTGACACCTCGTCTAACAATCGCCCTTTTTTTTCGTCCAGCGGCGGTTTTTGGAGGGGGCCGGTCCATTTCCGGGATAGGGCCACTAAGGACACGGCATGGGCCAGCACAGAGAAGGTCCGTATGGGGGCAGGGAAGCAACTAAAGAAGCCGAACAAACGTTGGCGTTAGCGTTAGCGTTAGCGAGCTTTCCTGTTTGAGATCCTGAAACAGGAGCCAGAGAGACGCCTTCAAAAAAGCACCGATCAAACGTTCCGAACTTTTTATTGTTAATCGTTTTTTATTTTTTAACTCCTCTAGAGGTCCCAGGACGTCTGTGTGCTCAGGAAACTACGCAGTGTGTAGCCTTTTTCCATGATTTGGCACTGACAGGTGATCCTAAAACAGCATGTTTGAAGTTTGTATTAATGTTTGGGAAACAATAACAATGAGCCGTTTTTTTTTCTTTCCATATTTGTACATAAAGTGACGTGCAAAAGTCTTAGGCCACCATTAGATTGAATAGCATAAGCCCAATCTTTAGTATAATGACCGTCTGTAATTCTTTCTGTCTTAAAAACCAGATGAAACTCCCACTGCAGGTCCAATTAGGGATGTTTTTCGGGAAGGGGAACAGAGTGAAAACGTCACTGGCGCTTTCTGATGGAGTAAAGAAGCTACAGTTGGAAAAAAGATGAACTCGGAGGTACAGGAGGGTAGAAAGCTAGAAAAAACTGAAGCTGGAAACCCATGAGAATGCAATGTGAGACTTCCATGCTTCGACAAAATAACAGAGGTCCGTTGTCCTCATACTTTTGGCTCTGCACATGAGCCGACTGGCACTTTGGAGAATCCCTGCCCGGTTCAGACCCGTTCCAAACAAAAGTACCAAGCGCTCTGTGCATAAAGTGTGAATTATAAAGTACGTATTGCATGAAGCTTAAAAGCATTTGGGTGAGCCACGCCCCGAACGTACATATTTCATACTTCTCTTCCGGTCTGGCTTCAGGTTCGAGCTCAGAGGGGTGTGTAAAGGCTCACAAGGGTGCCACAGCTCCCACTCAGGTCACGCAAAGCTGGGCCTCTCAACCTGCCCGAAAAAACAACCCTGTAACTCTGCGTGTGCACGTTATCACACCTCCACCCGCCCTAAGCAGGCACTATCTGTTCTCTCCATCTCGCTGCCGCACAGAAGCCGACACACACTGATGTAACAAACAACTTCAGCACAGAAATACGAATGTAAAAAAAAACAAGAAAGAAACGTTTTTTGAGACGCCGCGTTAAACTTTTTCGTCGCATCATTCGTTTGCAAACCAGAGAGGGTTAAAGGATGAACTTTTCTCTTTTTCAGTTTGTTTTTTTTTAACGTGATTTTAAACTTTAAGTTTATCCCAAATCGATATATATCTATATATATATATAACTTTATCTTTTATAATACGTTTATGTTTATAATTCTGAATCAGCCACACCCGCCGAATGGCTTTTAAAATTGTCGAGGTGCAGTACTGAGCAAAAGTATTAGGACACCATTATACTAGATGTACCACTGTTTTCGGATTTCCAGCTTCTCTAGGCTACAGTGGTGAGGATTTAGTGTAGAAGCCTGATCAGCATTGGTCGTTTTGGACGGACAGCAGCCTTCCAAAAGGCACAAATATGCTCTGGTTCGTAAATACGGAAAGTTATAACTAGTGGCCTAAGACTTTTGGATAGTACTGTCCAGGCCTTTTGTTCTTTGCAGTTCTTTACATGTGGTACCTTTAGATTCCGATTCAAAGGCGCTGTTACTCCGGGTGGGATTTTTAGCGTTTTTTTTTTTTTGTTTTTTTTTAAATATTTAATTCGTTTCTCACTAAGGCCAAAGCATTTGAACTGTGTGCGTTTTTTCTGTTTTTAATTGCATTTATTATTCATTAGTTAGTATGTTAGTCTTTTTTTTTTTTTTTGCTACTTCAGTAAAGTTTTAAAAAGCTGTGAATGTTTGATTTTTCTTTTTTGTACAATTCAACGTATTTTTGATTTATGACCCCTCGTGATGAGGAGATCGTGGGCCAATTCGTCGCTGAGTTTTGTAAGACTGCTCTTCTTAAGTTCAACTCTTTTAACTTTGTGCTCGCTGTTATGTATTTTCGCAGCAACAAGACCTTTTTGCAGTTGTTTACAGCTATATACAGACGTTCTAACATAGGTCGTTACTTCATGTATAGACTACGCTGTTAGCAAAGAGCTTGTCGGTGAATTTCGGGCCTAGCGGTAGGCGATCGGGCCGTTCTTTTGGGCATTTTGGGTATTCAAACAATATTTGGTCAGCACGAGTGGCAGTTCTTCGTAAAGCAGTCGTGCTTAGGTTCAGATTTCCGGATGCTCCTGTGTGTCAGGTCCGCACCCCGGGCAAGATTTGGGAAATGAGCATAAAGCAAATGAATAAACCTCGAACCTGACCTTTACTCGATGAACGCTCCTCTGATACGCACCGAACGCTCCGAGTGATTCATGAAGTTACGCTTCTTGCACTCGGTGCGTGGGTGACTGGCAGGTAACGTGTTGAATGTGCTGTACGAGGTGCTGCTGCGTTTAGGGACTGTCCCGTTCGCTCCGCGCGGATGTCACACTTCCTGCATGCAAATGAAGCTCAGCGGCAAAATAGGTCCCGGGCTGAATACGCTGCAAATAAACAAGGACAGAAAACTACAATTTCTGTGTGACTCATAAACAAGGTTGACTATGACTAAGGGCGAAGGGATCGCGCTAGAAATTGTGCCACCAAAACGGTGCGTATAAGTTTAAGTTACTCATCACTTTTACTCGCGTCGAGCTGAGCTCGAAGGAGCCGACGTGACCTTTCTGCCAAGCTGCCAGCTGTACGGTGCGGGGCAGCGCCTGCGTGTGGCTTTCGGGGGCGTGACCGACGTCGGCGAGTTCACCCATGTCACTCCGCGTTCACTTCACCGGCTCCCTGTAGCCCCTGCACCCTCGTGCTCGCCTACGAGGCCCAAAACGGAACGATAAAGGCTCTAACCAAAGCACCCTGAACCTGCTTCGCTCACGTCTTCTCCGTCCCGGCACCCCGGTGGCGGAGTCTCTTGAAACATTGAAACATTACGTTTGGTGTCAGAGCACTTCTGTAACGTCATTCTGGATCAGGACGTCTGCTCTGAAGTGTAAATGCAAACCTAATGTGAGAATAAATCCCAATGAAGACCAAACATGGCAGGTTAGAGAAGATAAACCGACGATCATTGGTCCGACGTGACAGAAGGAAACAACACGAAGAGCTGTGAGCCGTGGGGTCAGGTTCAGAGACGGTCCCAGAGTTTTTAGGCTGACTGACGAAATCCGTAGGGGTTTTGCGTGCAAGGCAGAGGGACAGGGCGAAAAAAAAGGGGTTAAGGTTTGGTGGAAATTTCCCTAAAATTTGTTTGTGGCAGGAGAAAGGGCTAGCTGGCCTTCTCTTCCCCTATTTGGCCGTATTTTTAGAGTTCTCTGGAAGTTCTCCTTCTCTGCGGCCAATTTCTTAATCAGGCCTCTGTATTTTTAGAAGGGTCTAGACATGGGCCGTCCATCCCTACGTCCCTTCCCCACATGTCGCAAGCAAAGTGGCTGCATTTGTCTCGCCCTTTTAACACGGCGCAGAAGGCTTTGATGCGTCTCCATACCATTTCTAAAGCAATCTGTTTGTGCCTGACTACGCATTCCTTGGCCTAGTCATTCTGAAACTGCTCTAATTTTTTTTTTTTGTTGCGCAAGCTTCGGTTTGAGTTTAGTATTACTTGGGCCTCGTCCCAAACCAATGCTACAGGATATTACGTCTCTGCTCGAACCGAGCGGGTTTTTCGCAACAGTTTCAGAGCGCAGATTATTTAGGGCAGACTTGCCGTATTGCTATAAGATACGTACAGATAAAATGATGTCTTCTTGATTAAATATTGCGTCCGTAGATCACTCATCGAGCAATGCAATGGAAAACAACCACAGTTTTTTTTTTCAGGCAGGATTTTGAACGTCTGGAAAAAGTGATTTTTGAAGCCTAGGGCGCTTGGTGTGCTCTCTGACCCGAGCCCTTAGCAAGGCTTCGTCCTTGGTTATTACAGGCTTTCATTGAGGATTTATAAAGCCCGGTTCAACGTTCTTGAGAACTTTCAGTGCAGCAGATTTTTGTAGACGGAGAATCTCAGGCAGATGGGCTCTTGGTGGACTCCAGTCAGGGTGCGGAAACATCTCAGAGATCATCAAGAGTCCCCCAGAGTGCTATAGAAAAGCGTCTGAATACTTATGGTGGTGCATCGTGCTAGTGTTGGGGAAGATTAGCTTTTTAATTTAGCAAGAGGCCTCACGGTAACAAAACCTGACACCGTGAAAGGGTTTGAAGACTTTTCCGAAGGCACTGTGTATCACTGGTGTACTGGTTTAAACCGATATCCAGTATAAAACTAGTTTTACTTTAAAAGTGCCCCTGAAAATGCTCAGAGGGAAGTCCATGACGGACCACGCTAACAGGTCCGGCTTCCGAATTGCGCATCAAGCTATTTCCACAACCACGACGTCATTCCCGTTGCAACGTGCAAACTACGACGACGACAACGAGCCCAGTGAACCCGAAAGACTGCACCTGAACGCGCTGCTTTTTCCTCTCCTCTGTGCAGTTTGCGCAAGGTCTGGCGATCCGTTTCTCCTGCGTGAGTCATAGCTGCTCGTTTTGTCCTTTCACACGCAATTTCTCAAAAAATAAATCGTTTTGAAACCCTTTGAGGTCTGCGTGTGGAATAGCTGCGTTCTTTACATCAGACCTGCGGTACGCGGCAATGCTATAGATTTTCTGTATGAGTCATCACGTTTTTAAAACCTGTGCACAGTTTGTTCTTATACTAGTATTTATGGATTGTGTTGTTGCGTTTGTGGTGACGGCAACGCTTTGCGTGCTTTTCTGCAAAGAGGCATTTATGGCCTGGCAGTATAGGGAAGCATTTAGCAGTTACCCAAATACAATGAGAGAGAGAGAGAGAGAGAGAGAGAGAGAGAGAGAGAGACAGAGTGAGAGAGAGAGAGAGA
>JAUZST010001181.1:0-18588 GCA_034779995.1 Parotocinclus haroldoi | reverse complement strand
ATAAAAAAAAAAGGAGTGCAGACTTTAATAGACTTTAAGAGTGTGGTGTTTAGGTTATTACCGATGTCCAGTCGGGGGTTCATCCAAGCGCCGCGTGAAAGCACGAGGGAGACTTGAGGCTGTTCGATATAACCCCTATATCTATTTGTACGTATTATTTTATTTTTAAACCCGGTCAGCTACCTGTGGCCGGACGCCATCACTCTCGTTTCCTTTCCTCTCACCGTTCAACACTTTTACTCCTCCTTCCAACTTCCTGCGCATGCGCGCCCTCTGACACAGCCCATATATCATTTAAGAACCCCAACAATTCCCGCACTTACATTTACTACCTCACCCTGTAAGATTTATGTCTTCATTTCCAAACATAACTAACTTTGCCTGAAACAAGAGGGCACATCATTAAAAAATGTACCTTGTACATCAAATGTAGCACGTATACCATTGTAACAATGGAAAACAAAGATCTATAAAAAAAATTAAAACAACAAACAACTTCAGTATGCTAGGTTTCTTTGGAGGACACCGTTTTTATTTATTTATTATTTTTTTTAATTAACGGTGAAACAGTTTAACATGGAGGGGAAAAAAATAAGATGACCATATAGCATCTCTCAAATTGGACGAATGTGTGAGTAAATATAGCTCGTACTCAAGATATTCAGGCGCTCTCCGCTGACGACGAGCTGGTCCACTGGAGGGTCCGGGCAGTTCTGGTGACGAGTCAGGGGACACAAGTAGTGTGTGAGTGTCCTGACGGAGGGGTGGCAACTGATGACCAGAGGTTGTATCTGAAGAGATTGGTTTGGTTGTGGTGGGTGTGTTTGGACATAACGGGCAAAGCAAATGGCTAGTGAGATTAGACCTAAGTAGAGGGAATTGATTGGTTTTGGTGTCCGGAGTCAAAAGGAAAATTTTGAGTCTATTGTAATGGAGCACGTTGGGCTTACTGCACGGGCGAGCAAGGTTACAAGGGTCAACCAGGAGAAATGAGCCTCTGGTGTGATAGTGTCCAGGACCTCAAAAGGGCCAATCCAACTTGGGCTAAGTTTGTTATTTCGGTGAGCCGGGTCGTCTACTAACACCAAGTCACCATGAGAATATGGGTTGTATTTCAGGCGGCGATCATAATATTTCCGTTTCCGCTCCTTTCCTTGGTCCCTACAAGCTGTTGGCGTTTCTAAGATGTGTGCACAAGGAACAAGTGTATGCAGCTGGAGTACTAGCTGTCCCAGATGATGGTAAATCAGGAATACACGCGCTTTAATGTCTATGGGCTAGAAAGAAAAAGGTGTGAAACCAGTACTAGTGTGGGCTGTGGTGTTTAGGCCAGGTTTTTATTACCGATGTCCAAGCGGCAATAGGGTTACGAGACTGGTCAGCTACCTGTGGCCATACACCATCTTTGAACAGCTACCCTTTTCTTTCCCAACTCAAAACTTCTACTCCTCCTCTTCACTTTCTGCGCATGCACGCTCTCTGACACTACCCATATATTAACTAACAGAACCCCCAGCAATTCCTACTCTTACAGATTTATGGACACGGCCACCTGTCCTAAATTCAACTGAGCATCAAGGTTAAACTTTTCACTCACATTGTTAGGCTGATTATATTTTTAATGAAAATTGGTATTAAATGTGGTATTAAATTCAAACATGCCAAATAGAAGCAATTCACAATGTTAAAAAACACTGTTAAAAAGGTATGTAAAGGTATATAAGTTCAGCAAACACAATTTAGAATAACCACACGTTTCTTATTTGTCACCATGTGTTCTCCAGGCCACAGGGGAGAGTTCAGAAGAGAGTTTAGAGCATCGGAGACAGTGGGAAGCAGGCCATATTGATTACATGGGCAAAGATGCCTTTGAAAACATCCGGAGAAAGCTGGACCAATTCCTTAGTTAGAAGTACACTTTATGTGTGAGGAGTTATTAGGATTGTGTATCCATGATTTCACCATGACTACCTCTTTGTGCCTTAATGCAGTCACTCTTAAAATAAATTGAGCAAAGCTGTAACTGTTGCTTTGCAATATGATTATATTGTTCATTGTCTTCATTTTGCTTCTGTAATTCTTTGTCAGTAGCGTTCATTGGGCTATCACTATGTGGCTTGTCGTCCACAGTCCCACAGTGCAGGCTTAAAGACAATGCAAAAAGCTTCACACACTGGATGAGCGAGCTACACATTAGTAGATTGATACCAGAAAGCTGAATGGATGGTTAGTACAAATCAAACGAACATTAAAAACACATTCAACCTTAGGATACAGTAAAAGAGGCTAACTCTTATACAACACACCCAAATTAATTAAGACCTCACACTACAGGAATAGCTACACTTGGCCACATGGCAGGAAAGAATGAAATGCCTTACTTTTCACCTATTTAAAACCCAATCTTCACCAACCTCCATAAGACAGGAACACAAAATACACTGCTCACGAATATTAGGGGATATTTCAAAATGAATACGAAGAGGACCCCATAAGAACTGCTGGACAATCTGATCCTGTTCATGTCCCATCACTGTCACTGTGTTTTGGAAGTCTTGGGTGACCATACACCCTATTGAACAGTCAGTGTGGGGTCACTCTCGTCCAGTTTATCATGGTTCTGTTCACTCCCATGAATATATCACTTGCTACTCAATCACTTTGAGTTTGTATCTCATTTGTGTAATCACACAACTTTCTTGGACTTTTCATTTGCTTTTCTGATGATCTTGTTTATTAAAATAAATTCAGGTGCTTCTTTTTAATCACTTCATATTCAATCTGAAATATCCTCTATTTTTGTGAGCAGTGTACTTGAGCAAGGTATTGTGTAATAAGAACCATACGCAAGACGTTCTGTGGTATTTTGTAAAGTGGACTGCTCATGATCAACCACGATGAGGCGCTCTTTCTGTATTTTTGGCCACTGGCATTCTTACATACTCAGCGTTTCATATTGCTTATTAAGCAAAATCTATTATGTTTATACACCACTGCCTAGTCGGTGTTAGCATTTGGCACGAGTGAAATGTACATAGTGTTGAGTTGTAACTAAGTATATGTATTGGGACACCCAACTGGCCACCTAAAACAAACAGACAAACAGACAGAGACAGCTAGTAGCACTCCCAGCTCTTGGGAGATTACCAGTTCAATCATATATATTCATATATACTACATTCCTGTTTCCACCCAGAATCAAAAGGCATGCATTAGTTCAGCTACTGTTTCAAAAGTATCCAAATGCTCTGCATGTGCTTGGAGGATTGGCACCTTGCCTTGGTTAATGATTGCATTAGGTTAGTCTGAAAATCAATGAATGATATATAGATATATTTGTGGACAGGTGGATGGGTAGCCTAATGAATGAATGGATAAATTGGTGCTGAATATTCATAACATATGTAATATCGATAACATATGTAATCTATCTATCTATCTATCTATCTATCTATCTATCTAATAAAGACAGGTAAAATATATCACCAACTTCCAATAAATATGAATACTGAATACAGAGACATGTCTGTTGTACATCTGGGGATCAGTTCAAACCCAGCCTTTTTTCCATTCTGGATTGGGGTTGTTTGCAGGTAATTACAATCATATTCTAACCACATGCTCCTCCTGTAGAGTATTTTCCAACACACGCCTCTTAGGTAATTTAAGTCCAGTAAACCACAAACAAACTTTTATAGAAACTCTGTTTTTTTAACTTACAAACATCCTCTGTCACCTCCCTGTTTCCTAATAAACCAGCACACATTTTAACAGCTGTCTGTGTAGTCACATCTTCTTGTGTCTGTCTTTTGCATTACGCAGAATCATTTGTTAGTGTTGTGGATATCAGAGCAGAAGGTCTGGGGTTGTGTAATTTGTGGGGTTTTCTCCCAAGCGGTTTCCCCTTACTAAGAATAATACATTTGACAGTTGCATCCTTTGATGAATATGATTTAAAGTGTCCTTGAATTTTAGTAGAACAGTGAAGTGATAGATAGATAGATGGATGGAGGGAGGGACGGACGGACAGACATACAGACACATAGATCAATTAACATCATTGTTGTGATTTGGTTCGTTGTGAAATTCGTCCGTGATTTAATTTGAGATAGCGCACAACCTCGAGTGCTCTATTGTGTTGTATTTATACAACAGTTTTTACAACAAAATAAACAAAATGACCAAAAATGCCAACACTTCTTACTGTATATACTTCAGCCAAGATGCTGGTCCAAAACAAATAAGCTGTTGCTATGCAACCGTAAGATTTCCCTACTGTGCTTTAACACAATATGCTACAAAAGGTTTTGATAACACTACCAGGTAACGTTAGTTTAAAATACAAAGTACAAATAATTGAAGAAAGAACAAGTAAAAACAAATGATTATGATTGCAGAATTAAACAACAGAATTTAGTTATTGTGTTATTTTATGTTTATGTTACGTGTATAAAGTCTTTTATCGTCTTTTCTCTCAAGGTGAGATCGCTTCTCAACTGATCAGATTGTAAGGTATAAACATTAACTACTAAATCTACTAAATTTATTGCTTACCAAACTAAATAGCATGCCAAATTTTATTCACTATTTAGCAAAGTAGGATGTGCTTTGTCACTAGTATTGGCCCAGATAGGTGGCTAGCTAGCTCACAGCTAAAACAAAACATTTCAGTCATGAATTAGGATACATTCAGAAATGTATTTAACATCAGCCAATCTTATTAAAATAAAACACAATAACAATGTTAGTAGCACTAAGTGTAAAAGTTCAAGATCAGCCGCTATAATAATGATCTAATTTCCATCCATCCACCATCTTCGGCTTAATCCACATGGGGGGCCAGCCGGTACCCACCCGGCAACTCTGAACGCAAGGGCAGGAACTATAATCCATCGCAGGGCACAGACACACAGTTACGTGCACAGACACACACTAAGGTCCACTTTAGAGACAGCAATTAACCTAACACGCAAGTCTTGGACTGTAGGGGGAAACCGGAGTACCCAGAGTAAACCCACTCAGACTTTACCCTAAAATTAGCAAGGCCGCTCCAACCTGGGATTGAGCCAGGGACCTTCTTGCTGTGACCGATCAGATTGTAAGGTATAAACATTAACTACTAAATCTACAAGAAAACTAAGCCTTGAGCCTCATTAAAATAAATACTAGCATTTAAAAATTTGGATATTCAGTTCTCCCCTGATCCGATATAGCAAGTTGGCAAGCTAATAGTTAATAGCTTAAAAACTACATTAGCTTGTATTTGCTTTAATCCACTTTTTGCAAACTTTGATATCAGAAGTGCACACAGAACTAATCAAGATGTATTTTTTATTGCTTACCAAACTAAATAGCATGGCAAATTTTATTCACTATTTAGCACCTTGCTGCCCATGATCTAATATCCACATCCATATGAATCCAATTCAGGGTCGCTGGGGCACACCTGCATAACCAACGGCAATCCATTACAGGACACACACACACACACACACACACACACACACACACACACACACACACACACACACACACACACACACACACACACACCAGTACGTGAAGGAAACCCGCACAGACATGGGGAGAACATGCAAACTCCACACAGGCAAGAATCACGATTCTTATAGTGTCAGCGCTAGGCTCCAACATTCTTTTTTAGTGGAGGCGATAGACTTGTTACTATTTATCTCTATTCTAAATATTTAGTCATGAATATTTATTCAGCAGTTCCACCAACATATCTCCCCTACTGTTAATGCTATTTATACAGCTGATATGAATTAGAGATGCAAAAACAACAGGAACAACACTGACAGTGTGTATGTCCATGTATGTATAATCTGTGTATTACATGTATACATCTTCTATCTCATCACTTATTGTGACATTTAAACAATCTTCACAAGAATATAAATCTAGACAATATTAACTGTCGGACACTTAATGGTTGTTTCTAAAGTGCTTGTACATAGAATGTTCAGACCCACACATTGTTGTTTCACATTGTTATGGTGCTAAAAACAGAAACTTAAAATGTTTTGCAAAGAGGAAAAGCTATTTTTTTGCATGGACATAAGTATTCATGCTCTTCGCGTTGACACTTTAAATTTAGCTTTGCAGGCCCCCCAGTTTCCCTGATCATCGTTGAGATGTTTCTACACCTTTAGAGGAGTGGTAAATTCAGTTGACTGGACATGATTTGGAAAGACACACACATGTCTAAATAAGATTTCACAACGAACAATGCATATCAGTGCAGAAACCAATGAGCAGGAAAGAACTGCCTGTAGAGCTCAGACACAGGATGGAGTGGAGGCACAGATCTGGAGTATGCTTAAACAATTCTGCTGTCCTGAAAGTTCCCAAGACCATGGCCTCCATAATTCTGAAATGGAAGAAGCTAGGAACAAGCAGGACTCTTCCTAGAACTGACTGCCCCATCAAACTAAGTAGCTGGAGGGAGAAAAGAAAAAAGAAAAGAAAAAATAGGTGACCTCAGTGGTCACTCTGAGCTCCAATGATTTTGTGCATACATAAGAATCTTCCGGAAAATCAACCATCACTGCAGCACTCCACCAATCTGGGCTTTTTGGCAGGGTGGCCAGACAGAAGCCTCTCCTCAAGGTACAAAAAAGCACCTAAAGGACCCCCACACTGTGAGAAACAAGATTCCCTGGTCTGATTATACAAAAATATTTTTATGCAGACCCTGCTTAACACTTGTCCAATACAATTCCTGCAGTTAAGCATGGCCGTGGCAGCATCATGTAGCGGCTGGTACAAGGAGAATGGTCCGGTTTGAGGATGACAGGTACCTTTTTAGGATGACAGCTACCAACTGGCCAGTTTACCATCTGTCCAACTAGATCTCCTGTACTGCACATGGACAGGCTGGATTTTACAGTACAGATCTGGAATCAGATTCCTTGCTTGTTCTTGTTAAATCCAGTGAATACTACAGGCATTTTGTAAATACTGGCTTTATTCTGCAAACTATGAAAATATCTACCCTAAAAACCTGCCACTTGTTATTGTATCAGAAACAGCTCTCATGAATCTCATGCAAAATATTGTGTCATTTCTTCCCTGCCCTTAATAGCAGCACCAGTCCTGTCAGGTATGAATGATAATAAATAATAAACTATAATAAACATAACAGTCTGGCTTTTTCACAGGAACTCTAACTGGGTTGGCAATGCATCTATTTTGTTCTTACAAACCTTTATGACGTTTTCAGGATTGTCAGTAGCTATAACTGTTTGTGTTAATTTATCCATCCAATCTAGGGTAACTACCACAGAGCTACAGACTAAAAAGTGGCAAGTTAGCTACTAAATACATTTATTTTCAAATACAGGTATGCACAATTTCATGTCTGATTTACATTCTGTGTAATTCAGTCAACAGGGTGTCGGATGTTGACTGGACAATACCACAGTCCCAGTGTAGCTTACATACTTTGCACATAATGTTTTATTTTAAACAGTAATATCAATTTAAAACAAAATATCTAAATATTTAGTACAGTACTGTCTACAATACATTAATACATATATTTGTATCTTGTAACTTGAAATTTGAAATATATCTGTATCTTGAAACACTTACCAATACCAACAAAGAAAACTAGAGTTAGAGCTACCTTGTTTTCTCTGCCTTTCGAGATTCCTTTTTCTATCAGCAGGAGGCGCAAGAGTTCACGCAAGTTTTTTGTCATTCAGACGTGAAAAAGAATTATTTAAGTGAACGTACATTTAGCGAATGGACATTAACCAGTGCATGCTATTTGAAGATGCAAACAGTGTTGAGGGAATTCATGTTGTGCGATATGCCCGTAAATTCCCGGAATAATTAGTAAAGCAACATGTTTTGCTTCCACTTGCGCTGTTACGTTTCAGGGTGGTCCTGAGCATATCCCGGAATTCACTGTGTGCAGACAGAAGCAAGTCGTTTATGGTGGAAGAATAATCCTCTTGCTTGGCCACCCCACGATCAGTGGTGCCTGTGTGACGTCCAAACTTTTAAGTGTTTACCTTTCAGCAGTTCTACAAAGACTGTGCTTGCATGACTATGACTAAGGTTAGTACATCTGCAAGACAATATAAAACATTTAGTAGACAGAAAAGCCAGGAACCTGTGCTGAAAAAGTAGGAACCTGCAAACCACACCCAGTATATTTTCACCAAGCCAAAACTGTCTAGAATTGCCCAAATATTAGTAAACCGAAGATAATATCTCATTCTGTAATGTTCCCTCAAGTGTATACAGTATTTACTCTTATTCAGAGAACAGTGTCACTTATAAAGGCCTAGTATATTTAGTTGTTGGAATATCTAAATCATTCTTTTAATTATTCCATAAAACATACAGGGCAATTGCTAGAACTGACGTTAGATGTGTTGTTTATTGGTCATGCCTCACTGACTAGCTCACTGGGTCAACAGGACCAGCAGCCTTCTGGTTCTTAATAGCTCTGAAAAATGAGAAACATCACTTCTCCCCACTCAGCTCAAAGCACACCCACATGCTGTCAATAACCATCATTTTTCATGCCAGACATGGTCAGTGAAACACATTCACGTTTTTATATGAACATCTGCTCTAGTGCAAAGCTTATAGTTTAAGCATTTAAAATGCGGGCTTGTGTTAAAATGTATGCTGCATGCGAGATGCAAATGTTTGTAAGTGTAAAGGATGTGCTCAATAGCCTATTCAATTTTGCAGGGTCACTGAGTGCTGAGGTGCATAGTATGCCAAGGTCAACGCTCTTCTGACTCAGTAACTGCAAATTCGCTTTACCCAAAGCTTCATGAAATGAATTTCCATGGCTAAACAAGGCGTGCAAGAACAATTCCAAGTGTTGGATGGAGTGGTGTACAGCACACAACCGCTGGACACTGGAGCAGTAGAAACATGTTCCGTGAGATGATGTCTAATGACGTATCATGCTTCTCTATTTGGGAGTTTGACGGAGTCTGGGTTTGGCAAATACCAGTATAATGTTACCTGACTGACTGCACTGTGCCAACTATAAAGTTTGGTGGAGGAGAGATAATGTTGCTGGGTTGTTTTAGACCCCTTAGTTATAGTGAAGAGAAATATTAATGCTTTAGCATACATACATTTGTGACAACTGTATGTTTGCAACTTTGTGGGAACAGTTTGGGGAAGGTCCTGTCCTGCTCCAGCATGACTGTGCCTCAGTGTATAAACAAGCAAGGTCCATAAAGACATGTTTGGGTTAGTTTAATGTTGAAGAACTTGACTGACCCATACAGGGCCCTCACCTTAACCCCATCAAGCACCTCTGGGAAAACCCTAAACCATTTCCTTCCTGTCTGACCTCACAAATGCTCTTCTGGATGAATGGTCAAAAATTTCCAAATCTTGTCAAAAGCCTTCCCAGAAGAAGGGGGACCTATGGATTAAGAAAGGGATGTCATAAAAGCTCCCGTAGGTGTAAACATGTCGGTGTCCCATATAGGTTATATCAGATAGAGGCTTGTAGGTACTTGTGATATGTGAGAGCACCAGAGCTTAAGAGCACTAGCTAATTACCAGCTTTTAAATAAAAGCCACAATGACACTGGAGGTCTCATTCTACCCAACTCTTTCATTATGGCAGAAAACACCACTAACATTACATTCTAATTAAGCTGTATAGTCATGTCTAGCAGCCATTGTTAGTAAAGAATGTGGCATTTTGGTGCTCTTGGGTGGTCGCAGTGATATCTTTTACACCTCCGCTACATGGTCTAATAAAACTGACGACTCAAAAAATGAAAGCTGATTTATTTAGTCTACAGAAAACTGCATATTTTAAGAACGCAAAGGAAACTGTTTTGTATGTTAATTAACATGCAATTTACGGCATATCTATGGTCATCTATAGTTGAACAAAGCCATGATCTATGACTATAGCTTAATTAGATCTCTATAAGTGATTTATTAAGCATAACAAGTGATTATGAGATGTCTTGATAAATATGCGGAGTAAACAGATGGGCAATTTGTGCACAAAATATCTCAGTCAGAGCAGCACAATAGTTCAGTGGGTAGCACCACTGTCTCACAGCAAGAAGGTCCAGGGTGGGGCGGCCTGGGTTCTTTCTGTGTGGAGTCTGCATGTCCTCCTTGTGTCTGTGTGGATTTACTCCAGGTACTCCGGTCTCCCACTCCAGGTACTCCCACGGTACAAAGACATGTGTGTTAGCTTAATTGGTGTCACACTAAAGTGGCCCTTAATGTGTGACTGTATGTGTGTGCCCTACGATGGATTGGCGCCCCATCTAGGGTTGTTCGTGCCCTTGGGCCCAGAGTTTCTAGGTGGGAACCGCTAGCCCGCAACCCCATGTGGATTAAGCGGAAGATCTCACTCATTCACTTACCAATTCAGGGTCAGTTTCTCTTATCTCCAAGCCAAATCTACCATCAGTAGCATTGTTCTTGTCAAACCTGTGATATGACTTGTAATCCAAAAGAACAATATGAGAGATTTGCTATCAAAAGAAAGAAAATGTAAAATGCAGTGGCATCTGGACATATCGTTTGCATCCTATTTTCTTGTGAAAGTATCAATTTCTATTTACATTATGGTAGCATAAAAAGACTTTTACTAAGACTACGGTAATGCTTGGTCAACATACATTTTTGTTAAAGACTGCAGTTATTACAGTGCATACCTGTAATTCAAATTAAACACAACCCTATGAAAATCTGTTCAGATAACTGGGGCCAAATTCTGCATGCGATGAGTACTCATCTTTTTTAGCATTGACACCATTCTCAGTACCAAGCAGAATCCAGGCCTAAGTTGATATGTGATATAGGTGCAAATCCAGTGTGACCCTGCACTTAATTAGTAGGAGAGCTTCTTTCTACTCTGTCAGTTCCAAGAGGTCTTTCTGACAGCGGTGCAACTACAGTGCTCCCAAAAATTATGGGATACTTCAAAATGAAATATGCCCTAATGAAATAACCCCTAATTTCTGTGAGCAGTGTATTTATTATCTGGGGAACTTCCAACCACATATTTATCTCCTTCCTATTGACACCAGCTGAAATGTGCAAACTCGCAAATCTGAAAAGCAGTAAGGCATGCTAGGCAGCCAGGCAAGATATTATCTTGTGACCACTTCATCACACTCCTGGCAGATCAATGTGTCCAGGGGTGTTTAAGATGCCTCACCCCAGCCCTTAATTACCTGGGCTTGACTCCAGTTAAAAAAAAACAGTCTTCCCTCACTTTTCTTTCCTGCTAACATTTGGAAAATCTGTGCTGTGGATGCTTTCTTTTGCCGTCCTGTCGATGCGACCTTTTAACCACCTAAATTAAGCTGCACTTTTTCAGCTGCGTCTTTGCCTAAAATAATGGCTGCTCTGTTAGGCCTCATTATTATAGAAAGAGGCTTGCTCATAACTACATCATGGTTTTGCCAAGCATATAGAATGAACAAGACTGACTGAATGTGGACTGGAACTAAGCCAAATCCTCCATATGATGAAAACTCAGGTTGGCAATACCATTTAAGATCTACATAGCCATATAACTTAATATAAGTCATGGACACCATCTGTTATTGTGTGCTTACAAACATATATACTCAGACAGAGTGTCAGGCAGAACAATAGCTGATGAAGGACCAGAAAATGGTTAACACACAGGTACATGTGACTGGTAAGTGAAACCTTTCTACTTTGGTTTCTTCAAATTAATTAACATGGCACAGTAGTCAGCTAATTACATATACTCACATTTCCTGTTCTGATGAGTCTCTTTATTTCTACTGTTCTAAAATATTCTCAATCCAATAGAACACCTTTGAGATGTAGTGGAACAGTAGATTCACATCACAGATGTGCAGCTGACAAATCTGCAACAATTGATTGAAGCTATTATGTCAATGTGGACCAAAATCTCAGAGGAATGTTTCCAGCATTTTTTAAAAATCTACAGCACAATAAGTAAGGCAGCTCTGAAGGTAAAAAGGGCTCCAAACTTGTACCAGCAAGGTGTACCTAATAAAGTGGCAGGTAAGTGTAGGAACAGATGGTACAGTCAGTAAGTGTGTACCTGATTACATGAGTGTAGGTACATGTAGGTACAGGTAGGTGCGTGTATCTGTTTTCAGAATTTTAACTTTATATTGGTGAACTAGACTGTGTCATGATTTAAGGTTGAAACAACAAAAACTCTACTGGAAAGGCAGTTTTTTTTTTCAAATTGTCTTTATTACAGATAGCCAAAATAGAAATATGTCTCAATACATGTCTTCAAAAGACAAATAAGTTAAAATCAGTTACAAAATGAAAAATGTGCCTCCTTTGATCAGTACCTTAAAGATAAAAGTAGAGGAATTCTAAAAATGGGAATGTACTATATACATTTAGAACACGTTCACCACTGAATAAACTCCTGTTTAAAAACTGAAAAAAAAAAGACGCTGACGTCAAACAAAGAACAATTTTACCTCATGGGCTAGGATTGAAAACTCCCTCCCAGTCAAACCTACAGTGAATATGCAAGTGCCAAGTAAAAAATACCTTTATGGGTTTATAGGTTTTGGTGTAATGGAACAAATGGAACAAGAAAATGTCATGTATTCAAGAGCGAAATGAGCTCAAACCAGATTTCACCAATTTAGCAAAAAATAAACATTAGGTAATGTCTAAGAATATCCCTGAAAACGTCTGCAAGAGTTTGCCCTGTCAAAGATGCCAGTAATATCCTCTGATTATTCTCTGTGGTTAAATAAAATCTATAATCCTTCTATACATTTTGACTTGGAACAGTCTGTAACAGTAAAAAAAAAAACAATTCCAAATAAACAATAGGTGCATTTCTTACCCAAAACCTGGCAACTCACTGCATAGTAAAAGATAAATAGCACAAATATCAGGATGTTGCAGTAACTGACAGTCAAAGTGAAAACCAAGCTCTCAAAAACACAGTAGAATATGTCCCAAGATCGTAACTCAATACACCTGCGGATCAGCTTGACATAGAAGACCTTTGAATTTTTGCTGCTCAGTACACATGAAGATACGTGCCCTTTGTGTCAACCCCTATCACGTTTCTGGCTGTGCATCTGTAGAAACCCGTGTCTTTTGGCATGGGATTTTGAATTATAAGGAAGCCCTGAGGGTGTAGATACTTGTTTCCAAACAACCGCGGCTGAGAGCTAACGATTAAGCGTGACCTGTCTGGAGTTTCCCATGCCACCTCTGGCTTCGGAATACCAGTAGCTGCACAATTCAACTGAACAGCGACTCCTCTTCTGGCGTAAGTGGTAGAAGCGGGTCCACTGGTGATTCGTGGTGAATATGTGATGATAGCAACCGAGATTGTTAGCAAGGAGCTCCCGTATTCATTGGCAGCACGGCATGTATAGGAGCCCCTGTCATAAACAGAGGCTTGCTGGATGGAAAGCGTTCCATTTGGTAGAACGGCATAGCGACCGGCCCGTTGTGGACGGTTCAGGACAACCCCGCTAGGCAAAGTCCAGGTGAGTCGAATAGAGTCACTAGTAGATACGCAATGCAACTGTAGGCTTTCACCATTTATGACACTGACTGGTGAATTGTACCTGTTATTGATCTCTGGTTTCCTCCCTGGAGTCAGCACCACAGTCCTGTCCACCAGTCCCCCAGTATTGCGGCCCAAGCATCGATAGGTCCCTGCCTCTGACATGGCAGGGTTGTTAATGAGCAAAGTCCCATCTGCTTTGTGGTAAAACTTGGCGAACTGGGACCCACTCATCAGTGGAGCACCACCAGGAAGAATCCAGGTCAACTGTGGGGTCGGGGAACCCTCAACAGTACAATTCAGCAGCATAGTCCTGCCTATAGTTATGGAGAGAGATTCGGTCTTGGGGCTCCTGAGTCTCGGTTTCTCTACGACATCTATTACATCAAGTTGAACAACGAGCCTTGCTTCCCCTCCTTCATTACGCGCAATACAGGTTAATTTGCCTGCATCCGTGACCTTTAATGAATGGATATCAAGAGAACCATTGCGATGAACCGTCATCCGGCTTCCGTAGTACGGCGTGGGCAGAATAACATTCTCGGGGAGAACCCATATGACATGAGGAACAGGAGTGCCGGTAGCCTCACAGTGTATCATTTTCCTTTGATCTCTCATCGCAGACACTTTCAAAGTGTTAGTGGAGCCTCTTAAGCCATTGATAGCTGGAGGTGAAACCAGTATTTCCAGCTTGGTTACTTTACGGTCTTGACCCGCACTGTTCCTGGCCAGACACGTGTAGTTACCGCCATCAAAGCGCTGTACATTCTGAATGACCAGAGTCCCGTCATTATGGATGTAATACTTGCTTGAGGCTGGGGGAATCGCTCTGTTGGTTGGCGAAAACCACAGTATCTGAGGGTTAGGCTCTCCTTTGGCAAAACAAGTCAGTGAGGCTCTGTCTCCATACATGGCCCTGATAACATCATTGCTTTTATTTCTGATCACAGGCATATCTGCCAGAACTTTAACATGCACCTTCATCTCGTCCTTGCCGATCTGGTTTTCAGCGTAACACGTGTAATCGCCCTCTTCATGCATTCCCACATCGTTAAAGAAGAGAGTGCCATTGTCAAAAACCCCAAATCTACGTCTGGCGGTGCTGCCGGTTTCAGATTTGATAATGCTGTTGATCATAGTGCCGTCTGGCAGAGCCCATTGGATCTTTGGGTTCGGGAGGCCTGATGCAACACAATCGACTTTCAGGTCGGCCCCATACATAACCTTCTGGTTGGTCTGCGTCTTCTGCTCGATCTTGGCTGGTTTGGTCAAGACAACAACCTTGAGGGGCACGTAATCATCTCCTGCTTTGTTACGAGCAGCACAAAGATAATCTCCTTCATCTTTCTCTGTCACAGAACGAATCACGAGTGATCCATTGGCAAGCACCTTGATTCGTGGGTCATAACTGGAAAATAAGGATGTCGTACATAAATCAGTTGACAGCAAAATTGAAAAAAAGTGCAAATAATACTTTTGCTGTGCAAAAGTCTTAGACCACCTTTCGATTTGCTGTTTTAGCAGTGGTATAACGACCCTATATAACACATTATAGATGACTGGTAGTAGTATATATGGATTTTATATATAGAATTTTTTCATGGATAGCATACTTTCTTTGTTTGCTATAATGAACTCGTGTTTTAGCTCATTTACTGTATCACATCAAGTGTTTTAAAGATATTTATTCCGGGACAGAAAGTTTGGAATGCTCTCTGGTAGGTTATGATAAAAGAATTTTATATTTCTTTCTTTATAGACATTTAAGTCAATTGTAGTCTAGAAGAATATGTCAAATATTTTACGGCATCTTGCACGTTGAACATATTGCTGTTTCTGCTCCAGTGAGGAGGCTGTTGACGATTAGACCCAAAAACTTTTACACCATAATTTTCTTTTCCAACATTCTCCATTCCAATCTTGTGATAATTAGTATATATTACACTTTTAGCCCTGTACCGCTTTTTAAAAAGTGGTTTCTCACTTTTGACTGCTACCCTTCCAAAGACAATTTAAAGTCCTGACTGCAGGAGGGTCAACATGTTACAAGTGTAAGAGTCATATTAAATACTTGCCACTGTAGCCTATAGAAACTGTTATTCATGGTCATAATCTAATGGCCTGACTTTTGCACAGTACTGTACGCATGCATTTCGTAGCCCTAATAAACTGGCAAGCCAATGTATAATGATAAAATGGATTAGACAAATGTGCCTGTTTTCTGGGTACCAAACAGGGCTACTTGAACTATGCCCATATGCATAAACATGTTTGACAGTGTCTTTGTATGTGTAGCTGAGTGGCTTAGAGTGTGTTTACATTACCTATAATGAGCATCCACAAGCTTTTTGGATGGAGTCTTCCAGATGACCCTGGGCTCTGGATCTCCTGATGCAATGCAGTCCAGTTGCAGCTTTCCTCCATAAACAACATCTGTTTTCTGTGGAGACGAGGAAGTTATCTTGGCTCTGGCTGAAGCGATAGATTTTTTCACAGTCAACCGAAGAGCTCTGGATGACGTCCCGACCGTACTGGTAGCTGTGCATTCGTATTTCCCTGCATCTGCCTGACCCAAGCCGCGAATGTACAGAGTTCCATTGGGGAAGACGAGCAGGTTGCGGCCGCTAAGGAATTCTGAGGGGCGAAGTGTTACGCCGTCTGGCGTGGACCAGCTGATCCCGGGAGTAGGTGCACCCACGGCACTGCAGTTTAGGTAGGCAGTGCTACCTTCTGGGAGTGTAAGGTTTTCCTGCCTTGGTTGATTGATCACTGGCAATAAAGCAGCAACTGTAAGACGAACAGATATAGAGTCTGCTCCAGCCGCGTTGCTAGCTATGCACTTATAAACCCCTCGGTCTGTGTAAGTGGAAGACGTAATCCGCAGCGTGCCACTGGCTAAAACCGAAATCCGCTGATTGTGTGTGACGCTGTCTAAATCTGAATCTGGTCCAGGTGTAACAGATGAGGGAGCATCCATATGCAATATTGCCCTGTTAGGGAGCATCCAGGTGATGCGAGGCTCAGGCTGCCCCTTCGAATTACACTCCAGTTCAACTGTATTTCCAAGGTGTGTGGTTACATCGCGATACCGTGGCTGCAGCACTCTGGGATGCTCAGCTAAGATGATTAAAGTCACTACCATCTTGTCTTCTCCGTACTGGTTCTGAATTCTGCAGAGGTACTGTCCACGGTCTAGAGGGAGAACTTTGCGGATTATGAGGGTGCCATTCGAATGAACTTCAAAGCGCTGAATCTTGGTGTTCTGAGCAATGCTGGCTCCTGTGGACAAAGATGGTGACACTTTAATAATATGATATACATGTAAAAGCAATCATCCAGTTTTAATTCCTGCTTGTCCTGGTCAGGGTTGTGGGGGTTCTAACCTATCATCTGAAGCCAATATTACACTCGACTACCAGGTGACCAATCACAACACAGAGGGTTTGGTTATAATACATTTGACTGTGGCAAAACATTCTCATTGCTTTACAAAATGTGAGCTTGCTAGTACAGTTCTATTGACCTCCTTATTTTTAGCAGTTTTTTCATCCATTTGAAGGACGGTGAGAATCTTGTTTTTGAAGCAATGTGCACTTCAAAGTTATTATGACCACACCCACACCGTGTTCTGACTAGTCACCTCACAGAACCAATCGTGTGTACCCTCAGATAAAAACGTTTGATAAAACTCCTGTAAGTGTGCTGTCAGGGTGGAATGATAATTGTTCATTACAATCTTTGTAAGTTTTAGCATATCTTAGCCTTTTCACACTTTCACTTTCACACTTTCACACATATATATATATATATATATAGAGAGAGAGAGAGAGAGAGAGAGAGAGAGAGAGAGAGAGAGAGAGAGAGAGGCGTTGAGGGTTTGGGGCCTTGCTCACGGACCCAGCAGGTCAAAACCCCTCAAACTTTCCAAAGGATAATTTCCAGTATTTTAAACAAATGAGTACACATTTTTATAATTTAATTAAGATCATATCATCAAGCACCATCAGACACAAACTTCTTCTAGTCGCACTTCGCAGTTCACTTGAAAGCTCAACTCAGGGTCTACTCAGACGTTTTTCTGGACTAAAGTCTGTTTGTAGAAAGACTTCTGTATATTTGGTCTACTGTAAACTAGTTTCAAATGCGCTTACGGTTCCTCTGGTCCCCCTGAAAATGCTGTTCTGGTATTTGCTTAGTGTAAACTTGTGTCTGGACCACACAATGCGTTAAAGTTAAATACATTTTAGGAGCTGTGAGTCAAACAGTAGAAGATTGAATTTGCAATGTTAAATCATCTTTAAAGGACAGACTACCCTTGCAATGAAACCCAACTGATTACAATTCATTGGGGAAGGAAATCCCCCCCCCCCCAAGTGCTTAATCCAATTCAGGGTCAGGGGCTAAACTGCAAAGTCTGAACACGCTCATTCATACACGTTAGGTCAGGGTTGCCAGTTGACCTAATGAAAATACACTCATCACCTGTATACCTTGCTAATACCGGGTTCGAACCCCTTTGACCACAGAACTGCCTTAATTCTTTGCGGCATAGATTCAGCAAGATGCTGGAGACATTTCTCAGGGATTTTGGTCCATAGTCAATAATGCAGTTGCCGCAGATTTGTCGGCTGAAATAATTAGATCAGGCAGTCTAGCACTCACAACCATGCCACGTTTAGAATCACTTAAATCCCGCTTTTCCCCATTTCGATGCTCGGTTTGAACCGAAATGCACAATTCAGAGTTTCTGATTATAGTTGTTTGATTATGCAAATGAGATGTAAACTCAATGATTGTGATTGAGAAGCAAGTGATATATTCATGGGGGTGAACAGGAGCATGTCAATCTGGATGAGAGTGCCACATTGGCTGTTCAGTGGGGTGTATGGTAACCAAATACTCCCAAAACACACTGACATCGATGGAGCATGGACAGGATCAGATTGTCCAGCAGTTCTTGTGGGATCCTCTTCATAATCATTTTGAATTTAATTTTGTGAGCAGTGTGTATTTGCGTTAACAAGCTGTTGAATGGGTGTACCTAATGAGGTAGCTTGTGA